>CABHPQ010171071.1:0-14455 GCA_902168405.1 Peromyscus aztecus
GTGAAATATAGGCAAGGAAGAGTTAGAGTTGGCAGCATTTACTACTACCATCCTTTATTCCTATGATCAAGGCGGGATAGGAAGGGTTTTGTGTTCTGATGTATTCTTCCCATCAACACTATGACATATCTCCAGAAGGAAGGCAATAGAAGCCAACGTAGATTGTAATAGAGATGGGTCAGGTCATATTCCAGGAACTATCACTCCACTGAATCTTGACCCCTCCTCCACTCAGGATAAGCAGATAAATATCTACTTCTGTGGGTTTTTTTTGTTTTTTTGTTTGTTTTGGTTTTTCAAGACAGGGTTTCTCTGTGTAGCTTTGCACCTTTCCTGGAACTCGCTTTGTAGCCCAGGCTGGCCTTGAACTCACAGAGATCTGCCTGGCTCTGCCTCCCAAGTGCTGGGATTAAAGGCGTGTGCCACCGCCGCCGCCCGGCCTTAAATATCTACTTCTAAGTAGCATTGCTTCAAGGGACCTTAACAAGTTAGAAAGTGTCCTAGGAGAGCCTTCGCCATCACCGGGACTACTCACGAAGACAGTAAGTAGGACCAGAGACAAGACAAAGGAGAACCCCAGTGCTGCTTTAATTTGGGGACAGGGATCATGTTTTGAGGGAGAGTGTGACATAGGTTGACCCCTGAAAGAACAAGCACCAACAGCCAGGGTAGCAAGGAATTTGGATCTTTGAAAACTGCGCAGGCCTCTATCACTGGAAACATTTGGCAGAGTAACTGGCATGTCACCCATAGATATGTTTGAAGCAGCGTTTCCCCCACTTGGTGAGAACCTAAGATCCTTGCCCAACCCAAAACCTTGTCATTTCTAAGCCAGCCACAGTGCTGACACCAGTATCCAGCACCTGGGAGGCTAAGGGAGGGTCATGAGTGTGAGGATAGCCTGGGTTACGCTGTAAGTTTGAAGCCAGTTGGACTATGTATATAGTGAGGCCTTGACTCAAAAAATCTGTGACTTCTAAATAAAACATTAAAAAAAAAAGTCTTAAAATCATGGAGGTACCAACCCCCATGTACACTCTTATCCTTGATGGATGTCTTTGGTCAGGCCCTTCCCTCCCGGGATTTTCTCTCATTTGTCGAAAGCCTACTCACTTTTGTTTGTTTGTGTGTTTTGTTCAATAATTTTTTTTTTTAAAGACAGGGTCTCATGTAGCTCAGGATGGCTTTGACCTCTCCATGTAGCTGAGGATGACCTTGAACTTCTGTCCTGTCTCCACTTCCTGAGTGCTGGGATTAAGGCATGTACCACCGCTGCCCAGTCCTGAAGATTGGACCCCAGGAGTTGTGTATGCTATGCAAGCGCTCTATCAACTGAGCTCCAGCTCCCAGCCCCCAGTCACCTGTTGTGAGCCATCCCAGCAACCAGTGGTCCATTAAGTTCCCCGGCCCTCGCTATGTGGTTCTCTGGTTCCTTCTCCTCCAAAGTTTCGTTGCACTTTATCGAGTTTGCTGGCTGTGTCATGCCATTTATCTGTGTCTAACCTCTATTTTCCTAATTAAACTTGAACTCCATGAAGATGGCATTGAATTCTCTCTGGGAGTCACCATAGAGTTCAGGACAAACCCCAGTCATGGAACCGGGCAGTCAGCATACATCTGTAAAATTGAAATAGTTAGAAGATGTTGAGAATTCAAATATATTTCTTTATGTACTTCCTAAAACTTGGCTAACTGTTTAAAAACTAAAGAAAAGTTCCCTTCCTGACACAGTCAGCTTTGAGGGGCCGGACACCAGCTTACAGGTTGTTCTTTCCCATACTGCCTTAGTGTCAGCTCTTTGCAGGAGTCGGTGTTGATGCTTTGCAACAGTAGAGCCCTTGCTCATATGAAATACTCCCCCTTAATCGTTTATTCTTTGCAGGAGTCCATGTTTCTAGGCTAGGAAGTGGGAGGACATCTTATTTGAGACAGAGTACTTACAGACCCAAGGATAGCAGGTGTACCATGACATCCGGGGAAGAGTGGTGAGGTCTCCTGTCAAGGGAGATAAAGCTCTTTTCTGGAAGGTTGTGAAAAGCCATCCCCTGGCCTCCAGAACTCATTTGTAATTGGTTAACCATGGGGGACTCGGTTCGCTCAACCACTTCTCTCATCTTTCCCACTTTCTGAATGTGTTCCCAGTTATTGACTCCAGATGTGTTCGGCCGTCTCTTCTTGTTTGGTTCTGTAATTTCCTGGCAGATTCTGACCTCTGTGGAGACCCTTTATAGTTTTCTTCTGTTCTTCCTAGTGTTTGAAACACTGTGCAGGCAAATGTCATTCACAGATTTCATTAATGAGTCTCCCGCTCCCTCTTTGAGACCATCGATTTTAGAAGCTAAGCAGAGGCAGAGCTAACCATAATCCTTGCGGCAGGCTGCGAGAACCTGCCTCAGTCTCCCAAGGTGAATTGCACTCCCCTCCCCGGGTGCCTCCTCCAACTCAGGCTCATAGCTTGAAGATTGTTTTTTGTTTTTTTGTTTGTTTATTTGTTTTTTAATCCTATATGTGACTCTGTATTCAGGTCATTGAGGTGCTGCATTTGTCCTGATTATATACAAGTCTGTAAGCCAAGGAATAATGTATCTTAGTTCATAATCAGTACTTATGAAAAAGATCACACATTATCAGAACCTTCAGTGCTCACTGAATGTATCTGAAATTCAAGGTTTAAGTAAGATTAATAAGGAAAGATAAGGCTTATCTTGACTTTGGGAATTGCTTTCCCCAAATAATCCATTTTAAGAGGGTCAACCAGGGCACTATTGAGACAAATGTGCCTGCTGGGCAAATTCCTTCAGAAAGAGAGCAGGTGGCCAGGGCCACTGTGGGAAGCAGTTATTGGCACTGGTCCACTGGGCTTCTCCGTGGCTAAGCTTCTGCTTAGGAATGAGTGTCCTGGCAATGGCTAGGGTGTGGGCCCAGCAGCCAGTTTGAAATACTGAGTCCCCAGGTTGCTCAACAGTGCTTCACCCAAAGTTTTAAAACATCATCAACAAAACGTCTACACCTCAGGTTTTTTAAGTTTTTCTTTTCTTCTGGTATGTTGTAATGCTAGGGACTGAACCCAGGGTTTTACACATCCCAGAAAAGCACATCATCACTGGAGCCTAGAGCCTACCCCTGCAGACCAGCCTCAGCTTCTATTTCATATGTGTTCATGGGGGGTATGCATGTATGTGTGGCTGCACACATGTGTATGTGGAGAACAGAGGACCACCTCAGGTGTGTCATTCCTCAGGCACCATCCACCTTGTTTTGTTTTTTAGTTTTTATTTGTTTGTTTGTTTGTTTGTTTTGAGACAAGGGCTCTCATTTGACCTAGGTTGGCTCAGGGATCTGTCTGCTCCTCAGTGCTGAGATTAAAGCTCATGTCATAAGGCTTGGCTCTTTTGTTTGCTTGGGTGGGTTTTTTGTGGGGGTGGAATCTGGGGATTGAATTCAGGTTCCTATGTTTTCAAGGCAAGTCCTTCAGCAGCTGAGCTCTCTCTCCAAGCCCTTCTCCCCAGGCTCCGTTTTCTTGGAGCTAAGTTACCTGAGGGATCACTCGGTATAGGCTTAGTCTGTATACATTTGAAATACATTGTAAACCATTAGGGTTGGTTGAGGGATAAAAAGATTTTGAACAAGTTTACGTCATCATTACAAAGCAATGCCCTAGTGTGGTGGAAACTTATAATCTCAGCACTCAGGAGGCTAAGGCAGGAGGATGACGTGATCATGGTCAGCTTGGGCTAAATAGGAAGACCCTGCTTCCACCCTCCCCCCAAATCACCAGACTGAACACCACCCCAGCAGGGCAGAACTGTTTGGCACATTCTGGGCAATGTCCTGGATGGCAAGAACTCATGTACACATGCAGCAAAGCTTTTGCAGGACCCAGTTGCTTTGTCGACCCCTCTGGAAGAGAGCTCTACACTTCCTGTCCCTCTGGGCTCGCGAACCCTTCAGCAAATTGTGGCCCTGGTGTCTCTCCCAGGCACGGACTGAGGTGGAGCTGTAATCGGTATAGGGCTTAAAGTCTAGGCAGGCCTCTGATACATCGGCCAAGCCCACAATTTCCTCATGGCACCTGGCTGGCTAACAGGGGTGATGCAAGGGAAAATAGGAAGACTCACCAAGGCTGTGTTAATCCCAGGGCTGGGTCTAAGCCACAGTGGTGACACCTCACTTTCCCTACTTGAACTTCTAAGAAAAATAGTGATAAGGCCTTGATTATAGGTAAAGCAAGGGAGGCACTCGCCTTGGGGGTGCAAATTTTAAGAAGCCAAAAAAAAAAAAAAACCTCAGTAATGGTGATTTTAACAGTCTATTAGTCTTCCCATTGCTGTGACTGAGTGCGTGATAAAAGCAAGTTAAGGGAAGACACCCCTCACCTCCACCTCCATCATGGCGGGGAAGGCAGGCAGGAGTGTGAGGTGCTGGTCACATGGTTCCTCAGTCATGGCACCACAGCCAGGAAGCAGTGAGAGATGAACGCTGGTACTTGGCTCAGTCCCTCCTCTTCCCCTGGGTAGTTAGTCCAGGACGCCCGTCACAGGCCAGCACGGCCCACATTCAGAGCGGGTCTTCATTCTTCAGTGAAACCTCTTTGGAAAGGCCTAGGTGTTGCCATGGTGACAGTGAAGATGAATGCTCAGTACTTTTCTAAAAAATCAAAAGCAAGACAACAACCCACGGTGAACAAAGGCTCGGCACTGGTTTAGAGACCAGGTGGGTAGGCTATGGTTGTCTAGGGATTATTATCCCAGTCTCTTTCATCTCAGGCTGTGATGTGGCTCAGCACAGCACCAGTGGGATAAGTGTGTCTGTTGTTTAGGGATGGATTCAATAGTGGGGTTTCTCGACATACTATGATAGTGAGGCGTTTTCTGTAGGCAAGCCTGTTCAGCAATTGCCTCTTCCCCAGGTTGGGACAACTGTCACGATCTAGGATGACAAGCAAGCCTCTTCAGGCACTCTCCTTTACAAGTACTCTTTTTTGGGGTGGAGCAGGTGGCTGGAGCTGGAAAGTTCTGTTTCTTCCTGTCAGTCCTCCATGGGTTTCTCTCTGCTCATCACTTGAACCTTTTCACAGACTAGTGAATTTTAGTGCGTATTAATATTTGTGCTTTGGGTGGGGGAAATATCACTGACTGACTGTTTAACTGGTTTCCATTTTAGTTTTCTTGCATTATGTGTTGTTCATACTCTTAAAAATGAGATTGATAAAATAGGAGCCCACAATGTCCCCAGTGCCATCTGCTCTAGGGAAAAACAGAATACTGTGGATCCTAATACCAGACTACTTAGCTGCTGAAGGCTGCCCTCTGTTTATATAAAGCCACTAAATAGCTTTCCATCTTCTCAGCCATGTCCACAGACCTTGTTTATGCTTCGTGCTTCTCCTTATAACCCCAGATCTTATCTCTCAATCCGTCTGTCTGTCTACCTATGGAGAGAGTGCTGTCCCTCTTCAGTGTGGAGGCTTCTAGAACCCCCTCCCCACCCAGACAACCAAATTCACAGATGCTCAAGTTCCTTCAGTATTTGCCTTTAACAATCACACATCTCCTAGGTAGCCTAAATCTTTTCTAGATTACTTATATTATCTAATACAGTGTATTGTTCTGCTGAAGTTTTAGGGAAAAATAAGGGAGAAAGGTTATATATTTAGCATAGATGCCTTCCCCCTACCCCAACCTGTGGTTGATTGAATCCAGGATTTAGAACCCTCACACATGGCAGGCTGTCTCCCTCTCTCCCACTCTCTCTTTTTTTCTTTCCTCCTCTCCATAGGCAATGATTCCCACTAGTGCTCAGGGAAGCATCTCGTGGGTGGCCACCCACCAGCAGTGAGGAAGCATCCTAGGCTGACTGAGAATCATTTCAACAGTACAGATACTGGCCTCCATACTGGCCTCCCTCTGTCCTGGAGTTTTGGTGCTTACCCTTTCCAGGCATTGTTGGAGACACATTAACAGATTGGGGTGCTTGCTGTGAAGAGTTGGTCAGCCTCATTGAGACTAGAAACCTGAAGAAATACTGGATGAATCCAGTTCAGGCCAGAGAAGGTCATATCTTCAAATACTAAAGTACTAAGCAACTATGTATACTCTATGAAGCTCTCCATGGGCAATGCTGTGTACCCTGGAGAGGGGAGGAGCTATAGGGAGACAAATTCTCACTTCATGTGTGAACATTTCCTCTGATATAAAGATATGCCTGAAGGCAGAATGACCTGTGTGCCATCTTTGAAGAATACTGATGCAAGACATAACTGTCATCCTTATAAGCAGAGGGAGCATCTTCATTTATTTCCTTATTTGTTTGGTTTGACTGTGCTGGGCCTTGTGCCTGATAGATAAGAACTCCAATCCTGGGCTCTGTATGCCAGCTGGAATTCCTTTGATACTATGAAATCTCCTACTGTTAGAAAATTGGAAACAATTTCAGAGATGTTTTAGGGTGAAATTGATTCTCTCAATAAGGGAATATGAACTCTCAGTGGAGCCAAGTGATGTGTTCATCCATTTGCTTTCTGTGAGCTTTCAGGGTGCCCTGGAAGAAGAAAGAGGGTGCCCGAGAGACACCAGGGCTGTCTTGTTCTAGTGGGCTCCCTTTCTAGGTTCATTTCTATTGCTGTGATTTAAAAAAAAAAGCCAATTGGAGGAGAAAGGGATTTGTTACAACTGACAATCCCAGGTTATGGTTCATTATTAAAGAGGAGTCACCGTGGCAGGAGCTTGAGAGAAATGGTCACACGACATCCACCTTTGAGAGCAGAGAAAAGTGAATACATGCTTGCTTGCACTCAACTACGTTCTTCACTCTTACACAGTCCAGGATTCCCTTGCCTAAGGAATGGTGTCGCCCACAGTGGCCTGGGTCTTTCCACATCAGTTAAGACAATCCCCTCATAGACGTGCGTCAAGGCTGACCCAAAGCAGCTGATCAATCCCTCACTGAGGCTCTCTTTCCAGCTGATCCTAGGTGGTGTCAATGTCTGAAAGTCATGTTGTCCTTCTGCCTTGCTCTAAATGAAAAGGGGAGAGATTGTTTCTCAGTGTGGGAGACCAAGAAAGCAGGACTTCTGCTTTCTCACTCTGAACTGTATGAAAGCCACATCCTACCTCTCCCTCCCCCGACTCCCCAGGACCAGAAGGACTGGCCTACCATACTGAGTATATTTAGATAAATACTCCTACCCGCCTGGCCCCCAAACCTTACTTTTTAGGAGAGAAAAGCATTTATCTGTTAGGTTAAATGCTTCTTAATCCTGTCATCTCACATTCATCTAAAAGCAGGATATGTTATATGTTCATAAAATAGAAACGGGAAAAGAACTGCCAGGTAAACTGAAGGAATCTTATTTTTTCTAAGTCCACCTGGTTCATCGTTGTGGAGCCCAAAGGGCTTGTTCAGCTAACCCTCCCCTGGTGCAATTTTATTTATGTGGGCTTTATTTAGTCTAAAGCAAATTCACAAAAATATATGTAAGTGGTGTTTACATTAACATTACATTAAGAAATTGGTTTACCATCTGGCCAAGAGCCAGTGGATTCATTACTCTGAGAGGGAAGGAGAGGGAGAGAGGTTGGGAGAAAGGAAAGAGAGGTTGGAGGTAAGGGAGGGGATGGAGGAAGCAGGAGAAGCCTGCTAGGCTTGCTAACCTGCTTAGGCTAATTCTTTCTCAGGCCCCTCCAGTTCTCCTCAGAGGAAGGACTCTGTCTCTTCAGAGCTTTGACAGCTCTCCCTACAATGAGGCCTAAAGGGATTTAAATCCTTCTGATTCCCTGGGTCTTTTTTTTTTTTTTTTTTTTTTTTTGTCTTTTTTATTGACGTGGTTACAGTATTGGCATTCTGACCATTTTATAGTGGAGAAAGGTGCTAGGAGACAAAAGTATGGGAAGTTAGGGGGAGGGTAGAGGCTGGGAACCCTGCCTGGCTAGTTTCCTTTAGGGTGGGACTGACTGGCCAGTCACTTACATGCCATATTCCAGTTTCCTGATCTGTTTAATTAAAAAAAAAATGTCATGAGTTGCTGTAAGGATAAAATGAAGCAATCTAATAACATCCTCAGCACAGTGCCTAGCACATGGGAAATTTTAATTGTTAAGAAGCAAAGTTATAAAAAATATCCATCCGGATGGGCATGGTGGCACAGGCCTTTAATCCCAGCACTCAGGAGGCAGAGGCAGGCAGGTCTCTGAGTTTGAGGCTAGCCTGGTCTCATATATAGTGAGACTCTGTCACACACACACACACACACTCTCACACTCACTATCACAAGAACAAAACAAAAACACTTCGTCATAACACAGAGTCATAGAAATCTATTCGTGAACAGGATTTTATCTAATCTGGTGATCTACAGGGTCTTTTTGTTTGTTGTGGTTTATGACTTTTTTTAAAGGCAGGATTCTTAGTGCAGAATATTATTTTTTTTTAAAGTGATGTGCCAGTGGAATAGAGGCAAGATAGAGTAGATGCCCTGTGTTAATCAGCTTCATGTTACAATAATGAAAGGCCTCAGTCAGGGTCCATCTTTTTCTATTGCTGTGCAAACACCATGACCCCAGCAGCCAGCATACAGAAGAGCTGGGACACACAAGGGACCTGATGGGAAGGAAGGAGGTCTAAGGGAGTGAGCAGTGGGGATGCACAGTGGAGTATGTTCGGAGTACATTATATACTTGCTTGAAACCTTCTTATGGGGTCTTTTTAATAAAAAGAATATTAAAGGCACATCCCAATATGATCTACCCTGGGCCCCACCTCTCAAGGCTCCATACCCTCTCTTCCCGGTAGCAGCACCCTGGGGACCAAGCCTATAACACATGGACCTTTGAGAGGCACTTGCCCAGACCACAGCAAATGAGCCAAGGTCTCTCCTTGTCTTCTCCCACCTTCAGCCTCTGGAAGATTCTGAGGGAGGCTCAGGACTCCTCCCAGAGCACACTTGACAAACCACGCATCAGGTCTACACTGCCATGTCACTGAAGGCTGATGAGTGGCGCTCAAGTGAGAAGTGCTTTTTCATTAGTACCTGGAGCTGTAGCCTGGTTCCCTGTTAGACTGTCTCCTGCCACAGCATGAGAAAGAGCGGGACCAGAGCATGTGGGAGTGTATGACAGAACTCCAGAAGAATCCTCAATGATCTAGAGCCTCAGTTTACCCTTCTGAACCTTTCTTCCTACAGTAAGATGACCACCTTTTAGGTGGCCCAATTCCATTGTCAGATTAATTTTAACTGTTTCCGGTCTCCTGAAAGGACTTCCTGTGAACTTTCAGTGCCTTACTTAGAGCCTGGAGAACAAATAGCTCTGTAGGTTTCCTTGTACTCTGACAGCAACTCATCCCCTTCCTGAACCCTCAACGTTTTGCTGTCTGTGGTCTCAGTGAGAGAGAAGTTCAATGCTGTGCTTCCCAAGTGCTCTGACTTTTCAGGCATTTCACTTCAGCCCCCTGTGTCCAGCCTGTTCTTTCAGGCATCCTAGCTGAGTTTGGAAATGTAAACATCAAAGCTGAGTCCGTGAAAGTCGGAAAGCGTGTATTTTCTTTGAGATAAGGCTGTGTTTGGACAAACAAGCTCAGAATGTTTGGAAAAGGAGAACGATGCAGCGCAGTGTGTGACTGACCACCATGCTCCATCCACACGTGGCCCCCCTCTGTCTAGTTCATGTGTCTTCATGGCCCTGTGGAAAGCTGAAAGTCTTTTTGAAAAAAAGTTGAGTCGGAGGTGAGGGGAAGCCAGATGCTCCCTTGTCATAAACAATGGCAGACTTATTGGCGGACACTTGTTACCTGTTCTCTTCCAAGTTGAGAATGCCCGCCTCCTCTCTCGACTGGGGACTCCCTAAAGCTGCATTCTTTCCATGTGTTTTTGAGGTCTCCCCCTCACCTCACAGCCTGGCTTAGAGTTGGTAATTGAAAGTACTTATTGATTAAGAAATACCTGAGTTTTAAAGTCAAACATTGAAAAAACTCATTCTTTGGGGACTCTTTCTGTATCAAAGGAAAAGATATACCGCCATGGTATTTTTCTGAGAAAAATATTAATATATAATTGGATCAAAGACTACTATTCTGACAAAGCAGAAAGATTCCCTTATAGGAACCAAAGCTTCATTCAGTTCTAGGCCAACAGAGCTAGACTAAAGACAGGATAAATTATGGAACACACGTGAGAAAAAAATCACAAGTTAATTTGTACTCGGTGTATGCCTGGTACAAATCTAAGATCTTCACTGAACTTATGTAACCCTCATATCAGCCCCATAAGCTGGGCTATTGTTAACCCTTTTGTAGATGGAACCGACCGTCTTATTGAATAAGAACTTTTAAGACTCCTGCTACACCCTTTCCTGGTTAAAGGCATCCACACACAGTAATGGGAGGTTGAACTCCGAGGCCACTTAACTACTGATAACTCGACAGTTGAGGATGGTAATGAAGACAGAAAGTAATCCAGGCCATAACCATAGTAAAAATACAGAACACACACAGCTCAGGTGACTTGTTGAAGGCTCTGGTGTCCTACTGTGTTTGTGCTTTGGAGAAAGGTGGCCAAGAGTCTTCAGTCTGTTTTTCTGAAATTATTATTTCTTGCTCTGGTCTGACAAAGAATTTGGTAAAAGATCTATCTATTTTATTCTATTAACAAATCATATTTCTTGTATGATGTATGCATTTCACCAGTAGACGGGACCCAAGTGATTATTAATCCATCGGCATGGGGATGTTTGTAGGTCTCCATTATTCCTACGATGTGAAATGGAGATACAGTGAGGTAAAGATAGTTATAGAGTAGATGCTCAGACCTGGCCTTCGGGGTCCCTGCTCACATAAGCCCTGGTTCCCTCAGGCTATGATGTGAACATGAGCTGCCTTTTTCTCTTGCAGGTTTTTCTCTTGGGTGGCCCTTAGAATATCTAGACCTGTTCCTGAGGAAATACTGCTTCCCTGAGTTTCCTGATCTCCACTCAGTCATGAACCAACCAGACCTCACTGATGACCCAGATCCCAGCCTTGAGCCCCTGTGCACGGTGTGCGGCCAAAACCACTCCCCAGAAGAAAACCACTTCTACACCTACACGGAAGACGTGGACGACGACCTCATCTGCCACATCTGCCTGCAGGCATTGCTGGACCCTCTGGACACTCCGTGCGGGCACACCTACTGTACCGTGTGTCTCACCAACTTCTTGGTGGAGAAAGACTTCTGCCCGGTAGATCGCAAGCCTGTGGTTCTGCAGCACTGCAAGAAGTCCAGCATCCTGGTCAACAAGCTTCTTAACAAGCTCTTGGTCACC
Source organism: Peromyscus aztecus (assembly GCA_902168405.1). Classification (NCBI taxonomy): domain Eukaryota; kingdom Metazoa; phylum Chordata; class Mammalia; order Rodentia; family Cricetidae; genus Peromyscus; species Peromyscus aztecus. The sequence goes on from CABHPQ010171071.1 coordinate 11,295, forward strand.
TGCCCGTTCCCAGAGCACTGCACCGAGGTGCTGCAGCGCTGCGATCTCCAGCATCATTTCCAGACAAGGTAGGAACCCTTCCTCCTCCTCTCCCGGGGCCAGGGAGTAAGACGCCAACCAGGGTGCAGTGAGGAGTCACTCACCTCCCCAGGGCCTAGCGCTCCACAGGATGCCTGTTCTTTCTCTTTGTGTCTGTTTCAATAAGACACCGTCTAGGTGTTCATGGTGGTGAACCAGTGTGAGCAAATATCGCTAAGTAGGATTGTGTTGTGCGTATGCCCTTATGTGTTTGTGGTTTTTGAAAAATGGTGGTGTGAGATGTTAGGGTTTGGATATCAATTGTCACCACTGGGTCATGTTTTCAAATGCCTGGTTCTTGGCCAAATCGTGCAATGTGGCAGAAGCTTCACGAGATGGGGCTGAGCTGGAAGAAATAGCTTACTGAGGGCACACCTTTGAGGTTATGCTAGGCCCCTGTTCCCTCTCTCTTTTTCCTGGCTGCCCTCCTCACCCGGATGGACAGAAACCTCTGAAACTGTGGGCGCAAATAAATCCTTCTATAAGCAAGCCATCTCTCTTTTTAAGTGGTGTAGGATCTACATTTATTCACTTACTTATTTTCAATTTTAATTTTTATTAGCATATGCTCATCTTATAGAGTATTGGATTTAAGTCCTTAAATGAGAAATTCAAAAAACTATCACCCTTCACTCTACTTTTCTATTTCCGTGATAAACACCATTACCAAAGCAACTTGGGGAAGAAAACAGTTTATTTGACTTAACACATCCCAATCACTGTCCATCATTAAAGGAAGCCGAGGCAGGAGTTTGAGGCAGGAACTGAAGCAGAGGCTGTGGAGGAACACTGTTTACTGGCGTATTCCCTGGCTTGCTCAGTGTTCTTTCTTATAGCATGCAGGAACAAGGTTGACACCACCCACAGAGGGTACCCACTGGGCACCCTCCTGCATCAGTCCTTAATCAAGAAAATGTCCCACAGACTTGCGTACTGGCAGTCTGATGGAGGCATTTCTCAACTGAGGGTCCCTTCCCAGGAGACTGTTGCTTGTGTCAAGCTGGCATAAAATTACCCAGGACACCCTCTGAGTGACTGTTTCTGTTTCTCTTTTGGCCAAGGTACACACAATGGTGGCAGAAATGAGATGCGCTTCTTGCTGCTGGTGACTGGCACCCCCTGCTCCCCCACCTGCTTCTCAGTTTGGCCCTTTTCACTGTTGTGTGCCTGGGCATTCCTGTGTGGGTGGCCTCACTGGTGGCTCTGGGCCTGTTCCCCATGAGGCACTCTTCTCAGCACACTTGAGGTGCTTAATCAACGGTGAACAATAATACCACAATTATTTTTGTAAGAGGAAATCTGCAGGCTTGTATTTATCTTGGTTCCTGTCACATATTTTTTTAAAGGTCACATATCTTGGGTCATGAATCTGTGGCTTTGTCTTGTGAGACATAAGTAGATTCTCTAACATGAAAGTTTTTTATCATACAAGGGCCTGAGTTTAGTGCTTAGCACATGTTTACCACGTTGGTTATGCCAGTGGACTCAAGATGCCCAGCCAGATGTTTTTAATGTAGGTTTGCAGTACATGCTGGTTTCAGACATGGAGACCCACCTGTATAGTTTCCCAAAAGAAGGTGTGGTAAAAGGAGACTGTGGGAGGGAGTCTGTTGGTGACCATTGCTGATAATTTTGGTCAGGTGTCAGAGGCATTGTGGAGAGGAAAGTAAACCCAAGGTCAAAGATAAGGTAAGTTCTGGTCCAACTATGCCAAGGCCAGGGGACACACTGGATAGGGAATATAGAAGACCTAAGGAGAAAGGGTCCTGGTGGAAATCCCTCTGCACATGTGCCAATGTCCTGTTCCCGCCATTTTGCCATCTGTTCTTCTATTTGGGATGTGTTGGTTCCCTGTTGCTGCTGTAACAGTGATCACAAGCTTTCTGACTTCACACAACTCAACTTTATTACCTCAGAGTTCTCTTGAGGGTTAGAAATCCAATATGGGTGTCACCCGACCAATATCATAGGGTTTCTGGGTTGAATTCCTTTGGGCTGCAGGGGAGGCTGTCATATCTCACCCTTGTCAGCTTCTTAATGCTTCCTTCCTGGGGGTGGCCAATCAGTGATGAAGGGATAGCATCACCGGAGTAGACTGTGGCAACCTGTGGGGCTACAGGGAAGAGAATCCATACTTAGCTGCCCCAACAGAACTTTCATTCATCCCCTGCCCACGCTACCCCGTGACCAGAACTTCTCAAGGAAGCTGAGGGGAAAGTGTTGGCAATCACACAATTGGTAATGATTTGCACTTGGGAAAGAGCTGTGAGGGAGGAACCCCAGACTGACAGAAATTCAGTCGCCTCTTCAGGCTGTGGCTCTCTGGGGAGGAAACCCCCACCTCAAGGAAGCATGGGCCTCGACACCTGCGCTTGCACCTCTTCCTCCACACTAGAGCTGCCTAAGTAGGTTGACACCAGCATTTCCCAAAATACACATTATAGTCATCAAGTGCTTAATATATACACAGATGCCCTCCATTACCAGCCCTAGCATTTGTGGGCAAAGACTAAGAGTTTGGAACTAACCCTGGACTTGCCTTCTGATCCTTCATAGGCCTTGGCCATTACTGGTCAGTAAACCACCTTTTCCTTCCCTTAGAAGGGACTTTAAGAAGACCCAATAGCGCCGGTGGTGGCGGCGCACGCCTTTAATCCCAGCACTCGGGAGGCAGAGCCAAGCGGATCTCTGTGAGTTCGAGGCTAGCCTGGTCTACAGAGCGAGATCCAGGACAGGCACCAAAACTACACAGAGAAAGCCTGTCTCAAAAGACCAAAAAAAAAAAAAAAAAAAAGACCCAATAACTATTAGGTGTCTGTTGAGCAAGGAAGACTCAGATGACCAGGAGATAAGTGTCCCTTGGCATGAGGCCTCAAGGATTATGGCTTACGGTTGGGACCATTGTCCTGTGGATATGCTGGGGAGAGCTTTTGTGAAGACATTTTGCTTTTTTTTTTTTTTGGTTTTTTGAGACAGGGTTTCTCTATGTAGCTTTGCGCCTTTCCTGGAGCTCACTTGGTAGCCCAGGCTGGCCTCGAACTCACAGAGATCCGCCTGGCTCTGCCTCCCGAGTGCTGGGATTA
>CABHPQ010171071.1:14555-32588 GCA_902168405.1 Peromyscus aztecus
GACCAAGCTGGCCTCGAACTCACAGAGATCCGCCTGGCTCTGCCTCCTGAGTGCTGGGATTAAAGGCGTGCGCCACCAACGCCCGGCGCTTTTTTTTTCCCCCATTTTTTGAGACAAGGTCTCATGTGGAATAAATTGACCTGACCTTTGTATGTAGCTGAAGGATGACTTTGAATTCTTGATCCTCCTGCCTCCATCTCCTGAGTGTTGGGACCACAGACCTACAACACCACATGATACAGTTTAGTTTTGGTTTCGGTTTTTGAATTTTCAAGACAGGGTTTCTCTCTATACCCCCAGTGGTGCCAGACCTCGTCTGCAGACCAGGCTGGTCTCAGACTCAGAGATCTGTCTGCTTCCCTCCCGAATGCTCTGCATCACCACTGCCTGGCTACATTTTGATCATTCTCTATTGTCACTTTATTTGGTACATATACATATAAACAATTTTTTTTTTAACTCGACAAAAATTGCTGCGCTGGGGATGTAACTTACTTGGGTAGAGTGCTTGAGTACCACACACAAAGCCTTGGGGTTGATCCCCAATACCACATAAACCAGTGTAGTGGTGTACACCTGTTATCCCAGAAATTGAGTGGTAGAGGCAGGACCAGGAGTTCAAGGTCATTCTTAACTATATAGGGAGTTCAAGGCTAGCATAGGCTACCTAATACCCTGTCTCCAAGTATACATTTATGGTGTATAGCATCATCCTTTAAATATTGATGCCTTGTGGAGTGAATTAATGAAGGTATTTAACATGCATTACTCATACCAAGTTTTGGTGCTGAAAACTTACAAGATCTGTTGTAAACTGATAATATCAGAGAGGAGGGCTCATTGACTTCTTCCTCTTATTTCACTGAATTTCACATCTTTAACAGATGGTAGCCTTGCATCTGGGGTACAGCTGCATCACATCTGCAAACAGACGCCATGATCTCTGGGATCCTGGCCATGTACACACACTGACCTTCAGAGCCTGAGCTGGGGGAAGCTTTGGTAAAACATGCAAGATGAACTGTGACTTGAGCTAGTGGCCGATCATTGACACTTGCCTCGGATTAGAGCACTCTGGAGGTGTTGGGAGCCAGGGACCCAGTGTGTGGAATCTGCTGGGTGCTGTTGACTTCTGCCCTCTTATTTACATGCCTTTAGATTATGTCACGCGTCTGCTCAAAGAGGTCCCAGTAGGGGGCCGGGCTGGTTGAGTTGGATGGCAGCCACCCCAACCAAGATATGATTCCAGGAGATGTCATGGTGCTGCCGCAGAAGGCTTGACTGGAAAGTCTCCCTCCATACCTGAGAGTGTGAGCGGACACCAGCTTGCTACCCTCTGGCTTCTGATCAAGATGAGTCAACACCTTGTCTTCACTTTGTGACAACGTCTTCTGCATGCATGACGTTTATCAAGGGCCATAATGGTCTAAGTCCCAGTGAAAGAGACTGAGTTCTGCTTGTGAGGAAATGACCTCAGAAGGGTAAAGAAGAGAAGTGGAAAACATCCCCTCTGAGTTGCTTCATAGGCAAGCACCCCACCCTCTGTCTCTTATCCTCTTGACATTTTGGTTGTGAGCCTTAGCCTGTAGTGGCCGAGCCGTCTCTCCAGCTGGTTTCTCTTACTCTTTAAAAGTGGTAGATAATAGAACTGGCCCTCCCTAAGGACCTGCTGGCAAGGAAAAAGAGATCATTGTTCAGTGTTTTGAAAGAAGCTGGAATGAAAACATGATCGAATTGGCTTCAGCCCCACCTGGCTGCAGGTTCCCGGGGAGGAGTGTCTTGATTAAGTCTGGCCAATGTCCTAGGAGTACCTTCTTCAAAGATCTACCCTGGGCCCTCTGTTGACCTTGACTGCTGTCAGGGGCCCTTTTCTGTTGCTTTCAGTACAATCCAGGCTTAGCTGGTTGTCCACAGTCTAGGCAGGATTTCGCTGCAGGGAGAAAGGAACCCCGGGCATCACTTGAGGCAGAGTCTCGCCATGTAACTCTGGCTGTCCTGGAACTCACTTATCTTAGGCCAGACTGGCCTTGAACTCGAAGAGATCCACCTGCCTCTGCTTCTTTGGTTCTGGGATTAAAGTTATACACCACAATGCCAGGCCTTATTGTGACCTTCTAACCCTGAATCCAGTTTGGTCTTCACCTCACCTCTGCTTAGCAAAGAGGAAAGAAATAAGACACAGAGAGACGATGGTGGATATCTGAGGTGGCCTTGCCCGGCATAGAGAGGACAGGCCAGCAAAGCACCAGGACAAGGACTAGGGTTAGGGCTGTTTACTACCAAGGAAACTGTAGAACAATGCGTGGTTATTCCAAGTGAGGGCTTTTATCCCCCAGGGACTTATACTAATTAGGATTACAGCTGGTAGGCAAGAGGACATCAAGTGGTATAGGATTAAGGGGCTGGAAGTTTTCTTTTTCTCATGGAACACAAAGTCTCAGGTAGCAAGGCTAGGACCAGGATGACGTCACCCTGATGCCATCAGGGATCCGGGCTTCCTTCTGGTTTTCAGTTTAGTGGCCACCCTCAAGCTTGTCACTGTATGCTCTCAAAATGGCCATTCACCACAGTGTCACATAGAAGTTTCAGGCAGGAAGGGAGCCGAGACTGTTTCCTTTGAAGAACTTTCTGGAATGTCTCCACCTGTGAGTTTTGCTTAAACCTTGTTGGCCTGAATTGTGATCCAGGACCACTCATCGGCAGGAGGGGCTGAGTGCATTACTGCCGTGAACAAACCTGGGTTCCGTTAGAAGAGCAGACGTCTGGTGGGCAGCCAGTGAGTAGCCGCGATGGTGACATGGGAACAACAGGAAGGATCCCTTCATTTTTGTGTTGCAGTCTCATTCATTCATTCATTCATTCATTCGTTTTATCACCCTGAAATGCAAGGAGACAAATGGATGGGCACCGTTCATTTTTCCTAGAATGCATATTAAGTATCAGTAGCACCCCGCCATGGTCGTTCACACCAGTGTGAAGTCATGGTGGATGCAGCATGCTGTTCATGAGTTAGGGTCTATACTCTAGGGTCTGCACCTCTAAGAAGAGCTTGTCCCAGAACTTGCTAAACCCACATTCAGGAAAAGGAGGCATATCATCTTCCTCAGTATAAGAGGGCAGAAAAGATGAGACAAGGATTGAAAAGCCACCAGCCAGGCTCAGTCACTATTACTAATAGCCATTAGTAACGACTCACTGGTGGAGACATAATTTTGTTCTAGCTTCTTAACAATACTCTGAGTTAAATGCTGTTATTTTCTTACAGAGGAGGAAACAGAAGTTCGGAGAGGGTAAGCAGCATGCCTGGTACACCCAGCATGAGGCAGAGCTAGGATTCCAATCGCAAGCTTGTCACCTCAGCACGAATACCAAACCTGACTTCCTCTTTACTGCTGTTCATTAGCTCTGACTCACTCCTGCATACCGGCCTTCCCTGCCAGAGAGTTCAAGTTTGGGCCTCAACAAAATCGGCAATGACTGTAAAGAAAGGCTTTGTCAGGGTTGCATGTGTCTGAGCTAGACCATGCAAGTTCAGTGCGCACGCAATGCTTGGCTGTGTTTAAGCTCTCTCAGACCTGCCTCGCCTCCACGCCCAGCTCCGACGTCAAACTCTGTTACTATGCAGCTGATTACCGTACCTCTCCCTCTGTAGACACTCCTGCACTCCTCTTCCTCACAGGTGTTCAGTCTGCTAATCCTAAATGTAACTGTCCTTTTGAGCCATTTCTCTCAAGACTTAGACTTTGAGTTGGCGAGATGGACCAATTCTTCTTGAATATGGAGTCTTGGGAGCCTCTTGGCCATCCAGAGCTCAGGCACATAATCCTTATCCAACTTGAAGCTGAAAGAAATAATAGAGTCAGGTCCCATGAGAAACCATGTATACTAACTTTATTTCTGTAACTGAGGCTCAGACAGTGCTACTAAATGCCAGCGCGTAGTTCAGAGAGGAGTGACGGTAACTCTCTTCACCACAGCCAGCCAGCGACCCTGTTTACACAGCACTGCTGTCTATTTGGGGGCTCATTAGTATTTTCAAAGAAAACAACCTGGTCTCCTAGAAAGAGCCCGTCTTCAAAAATTGACCAGCACAGCATCCCCTGTGGTCCCCTGTGTCAGGATAGTGAAGGGTAGAGTGTCACAAATTCATATTCTGAAAGTGCATCCATGCTCAGGAGGGGTGGTTCCGCTTTCGGCACCTCCTGTGGAGGCGGCATCATAAAGCCCAGAGACTCCAGGCTTGGCTCTAGAGATGCTAATTTCCGAGTGTCTCTCTGCACCAGGCAGCAGCCTGGATTTTGATTATTCACCCATTTACACTTGGAGCTGAATGTGCCAACGCCCGTGCCCTCTTCCAACACGGCTTCACTCACAGCCTGGCTGCTCCTAGCCAGTGATGTAAATGTACCAGCTGCTTCCCAGGAGCCAGTCCGAATCCTGCAGGAGGGGCCCATCCCTCTCCCAGGCATCAGCCTGCTGCCTCCAGCCTAAGCCCTCTTGCCAACCATGGTGGGTCTCTCCGATCTCCCATCACGTTATTGGAGATGCCCAGAGCTAATCCTCTTGCTGGCTCATGAATTATAGCGTGCCTTCATCTACAGACTCCAAGACAGATGCATTATCATTTTCTGATTGTGGGGACATGAACAGATTTGCTTAAAGGGGCGGCACTGGGCTGACTGAGGTGGTCAGGAGGAAGGCAGCTGCTGCTCAGAAAATGAAGGCGCTTTTGCTTCTGGTTCTGCCCTGGCTGAGTCCTGCTAACTACATTGACAATGTGGGCAACCTGCACTTCCTGTACTCGGAACTGTGAGTCCTTTCTCTGCGCCTGCATCTGTCCCTTCCCCTCCCGACCCCGTGTGTGTGTGTGTGTGTGTGTGTGTGTGTGTGTGTGTGTATGTGTGTGTGTGTGTGGTGGATGGAGGTGGCTTCTGAGTCACTTTCTCAGCCAGTCTATTCTGTTTCCGGCAGTAATTCTGCATATATTGCATGTGTTTTAATAAAATGCCCTGTGGCGGTTAGGCAGCATGCTTAGTACTCTGTGACTTAACAGAAAATGTCATCATCTTAATGGTTCTGCTGCTTCCCCAACAAGGCATCCCCCCAATTCTGTGCTAAAGCTGTGTGCATGTGTGCATGTGTGTGTTCAGCCTTTTCTTGATAAATTGACTTCTTTCCCTTTCCATAAATAGAACTGAGAGAGCAATTAAGATCAGGGCTTGCACACAGAGATGTGCATCTTGCATAGGGATTTCTAGTGACTAACACAGTCCCTTTATTGAGACCATCAGAGCCAATACCTGAAGACAGGTGTAGTGTCTGTAAAGAGAAAAGATAAACTTATGCATTAAAAGTATAATTTTATTTGTATTTTTGATAATTTTTAAATATATGGAAATAAAGAACCATGTCACTGATGGCCCATAATCATATACATCAATCTCAAGATTAATATTTTAGCAAGCTCCAGGCCATCCAAGGCTATGTAACTATATAGCAAGACTCTGCCTCAAATAATACATACATACATACATATACACACACATACACATATAAAGATATATACACACACATATATACATGTATATCTTTAAAATTGTCTTGAGTAAATGTAGCTGTCATAAAACTTCACCCTCAAATAATTTATAGTATACTTCTAAAACATAAATATATTTTCCTACATGCCTAGTGTCTATTTCATGAGAGGAAATGACCTAGGCCCCTAACTTTGAGTATTTTTCTGGCTCCTTTGTTGAAAGGGCTGCAGGCTAGTGTGGGTGGTTTCTATCAGTCACAGAAGATGTGTTGCTCAGCCAACAATATTTACAAAACTCCTCCTTGCAAACCAGACAAGAAACTACAGCAAGGATGATTTTTCTTTCAGGGATGGGATTTTTCTGTGTAAACCAGGCTGGTCCGGAACTCTCATTCTCCTGCCTCAGTTCCCTGAGTGCTGGGATGACAGGTGTGTTCTACCAGGGCTAGGAGAGAAAACAAGGAATCTAAATTGGGGTTCGTAGAGCCTTACCTGGTCTTCCTTCAGTTGCGACTCCACTCAAGGTTGTGTGGAGACAGCCAGTGCTGCTTTTGTGCTTAGTAGGACTAACCAGTTTGTCAAAGACAGTAGCTACTCAGTAAAAAGGTTGGCAAATAGAGTAAGACACTTGAAGGCAAGGCATTCATTTTATAGATGCTGTGTTTCAGGAGTGCCTGGTCTACCTAACTGAAATGTAACCCTAGTGCACCTGAGATCAAAAAACTTAGAGAAAGTGTTTGGCCTCAACTTGAATTGTGGGAGCCCCCCGGGGAGATTATGCCATCGCAAAAGCCTTCCTTGGAAAAACACACAGTGGGAGAGCTCACTGGGATTGTGAGAAGTCTCCTTCCCCTCTCCCAGTGGTGGCTGAGGTTGGGGTCTCCGGAATGCAGGACCACAGCATCCTTTCTGCCTACCCCAACCACCTGTATCCTTGTCAGTCACTGTGTGAGTGTTCCATCGAGGCTGCAACAAATGCCCACAAACTGGGTATCTAGCTACCTATTCTTTTGGTGTTTTGGAGTCCAGATACTAGAAATTGGGGTGTGAGTCCACATCCACTCTGACGTAGTGGGAAATCCTTCCCTGTACTCCTCAGGGTCCGCTGCTCTAAGCACCCTTTCACTGTGGCTTTGTAACTCCAGTTTCTCTCTGTCTGCATGTGACCTTCCAAATTCTGTTTGTCTCTTTCCCTCCTCCTCCTCTTCTTTTCCTGCAGCGCTGGGTACCAAACCTAGGACCTTGAACATGCTAGGAAGCCCCAGAACAGCATCCCACCTCCTCCTCTTGTGAGGATATTGTCACTATGTTTAGGCCTAGTTGGATAGTCCAGCATGATCATATCGTGAGACCCTTAGCCTAATTTAATTTCAGTCTTAAGGCACGTTACCTAAATAAGGTCACATTCACACACAATGCCGAGTGGAGTCATCTTTGGGGGCCTACCCTTTGGCCTACTTTGGATGCTATGGAAGAGCCCCTCCATTTAGTTACCTTCAGGCTTGTAGCCTTGTTGAAGGAAGGATTTTCATTTTAGCTTATCAGTTTTTGTCTGGCAAGTATCTGGCTCAGAGGCAAAGTCTCTCTTGGATTATCTGAGTGAACACAAGCAGGTCACTCCGAAGCTCTTCAGAAAGTGTGGTGCTATAGAATTTCCAGGACAGCATTTCTAAACCCATTGGTCAGAACTTGTTAACCGTCTCCGTTACTGACGAGGTGAAAATTGTCCATTTCTGGTTCCCGGAGAACTTTGGGGGTGTGAGCTGGACCCTGAAGTAGGTAGGAATTTAGGCATGACGAGGGGTGGAGAGAGCATTTCCAAATATCAAATAGCACTGGTTATTACCAAAACTTTACCAATTTGATTCCGAACCATGCGTGAGACTTCTCAGCTAGTTTAATGCCCTGAGCAGAGGCAGCAGGAGGTGAGTCTATGTCCTTACGGTGAAGAACTTCATCTCCTGTCTACCCTGGTCAGAGACAGAACCATGGGGATTTCCCGGTTCCCCAGCCTAGGCTCTGTCACATAGATGAAGCTTCCTTTATGCCCCCAGTACTTCCAGATGCAGAGTCTCCCTTGAGTTCCCTACCCACTAGCACCAAGTTCCGCCCACTGGGGACTGATCTGGGACACTGGAACTAATCAGTAAATGATTCAGAATTGGGCGCAGGACTGCCCCAGCTCGCATGCCGACAGGAAACTGTTAGGAAATGTTCAAAATAGAAGTCACTCAGGTAAAAGGCAAAGTCCATGGTGAGGTCTATGGCCAATTATAGAATCTATGTGAAGTAGTAGTATATATGTGTGTGTGTGTACATATACACAACACATATAATATGTAACATAATTCATTATGTGCATAATACCTAATGGCATTCAAATTTAATTTAAAACTAATTCGATCCCAAGCAACAGCACTGTGTCCCCCTCCCCCCAGCAGCCGGCTTACGCATGCTCAGTTTGGTCTCGGGGACCACAAGTTTCTTGCTGGCAGCTATGCCCCTCTTGAAACACAACCTTTGTCATTTGTTGCCTTGGATCAGAGGAGAAGGGAACCCAGGAGAAGAATCCGAAAACCCAGGTAGTGGGTTCCAATCTGTAATTGGAGGCAGGGAGTCTAGGGCGGTCCCAGAGGCTGTACCGTCGAAACAAGTGTTTCGTGCTGGGGCTGTATGGTTTGGGAGAACACGTGCCTGACAAGCACAGACAGGGCCCACACACTCACATCCGTCCACACAGCAGTGCCGAAGTGAAAGCTGCTCTCTGAACTTCCTAGACCCCAAAGGGAACACAGGCAAGGACCTCACCCGTGGGCCTGTGGAAGAAGGGGCACGCAAGATGTATCCATGAGGGTCTGAGGACAGGTGGGTTCTGAGGACCACCCAGCCTGCTTTTTAAAGTTCGTGATTCTTAGGCCTTAACTCAACCCTAGTAAAATTAACTTCTTCGGGGGTGGAGTCATCATTTTCCTCCTTGAACTATCCAGATAACCCACGTGGTCCACCATTTCCGATTTCCGCAGGAAACAAGCCTTCCCTGGTGACTCTGTGGCATGGTTATGAAAGAGCACTTTGTTCCAGGTGGGAGCCAACATCCCCTGACTTCTCTGATGGCCGCCACCCCTGTGCCTTGTGTGTCTATGTCCCTTCTCTGGGCATCACTGAGGACTCAGAGTTGCACTCCCCACATGGTAGTGCGTGCTTAGGAAGGGTGAGGAGATGCTGGAGAATGTCCACACGCCCAGCTTCTGCAAAGCTGAGCCCGAAGGCTTAAGGTAAACTGAATGAGGTTGTTTCCCATCTTGGCCCCCTTTGTGATTGAGGGAAGCTGCGATAACAAAGGAATTCTGATCTTGCTCATGATAATCCCAGCTAAGCTTCCCTCAGAGGGTCCAGAACACAGCCCTGCACTTGGAGAACTGAGGTATAGTCATCACCTGTTCAGTGACCCACTGTGGAATTCATAGCATTCCTTACATTTAAACTACATACTTAGTTCAACAAAAACTCCAGGGAAAAGCATTGGTGTTTGGAGTTCAGCATGCATCTCATTGGTGTTTGGAGTGAGTTCAGCATGCATCTCATTGCCCACGGCGAACCTTTAAGAACATGTACTGAGAACTGGAAGGCTGCGTGTTTCCTCCACCTTCAAAGTTCCTAGTCCCTATCAACTTTGGGGGTGCTCCTTGCTGCCACTTTCAGGGGGCTGTTGTGACCTGCTGGTACCGATGGGACAGACTGAGCAAGCTGCGAGCAGGCATGCAGTGCAAGTATGCTGAGGCTTTGCTTTTTAGCGTACACTGTCTGTCCACTGTAGGGAGTTCTCAAAGGGCGGCTCAGCATGGTGACTAGAAGAACTCATGTCCTATGAGATTAATGTGACTGCTTAGCTCTGTGACTTCCCAGGAAGGCAGGAAGTACCATCGCTCTCTAACTTGATAAACAGTTTGGATCTGTGAGTGGAGTCGCTGTTCACAGTAGCCACTCCAGGATCTGGAGGGAGAAATTACATTCTAATCCTTGCTCCCTATGAGACAGTCATCTGCACGGACGTGGCCTGTTCCCACCAGAGCTGTGTACTAGAGAAGTTAAGATGAGTGATTCTAAATGTGCAACTTGAATTATCTCGGGCTGTGGAGGGCCAAGGCCTTCTGGAGAAACTGCCAAGAACAGCAGGCGGGATGGGAGTGCTGTGTGCATCCTTCCTGCAAACCGGGCCCAGTCCGCAAGTCAAGGGCACAGGGACACAGATCACCCACCAAGTGTCCTAGGACCAAGGACACTAAACACCCGCCACCTCCCGAGAAGAACCTTTGCAAAGCGTCTGCCAAGCACACCTGTGACAGATCACCCTGCCTTTCGGCACCAGAGGCTTGGCTTTAGAGCTGTCAGTCAAGTATAGTTGGGCATTCTGGGCTTGGAAGTGAGAGGTCGGCTTGCCTTAGCTGTGTCTGTCACTCGCTAGGTGGTCTAGCTGCTTGCTTTCCCTTATCTAGGTCAAGTTCTTACAACAGTAATCCCAGTGTTTCTTTTTCCTCCCTTTTTGACCTCGGCTGTTGGTCTGTGGACTATAGAAAGCCGGGGGCATCTTCTATGGAACCTCAGGGGACTAGAGATCCACACAGGTGTGTCTCGATTACTGCCTTTGGATTCTTCTAGGAGGAAGAGAAGGGACAAAAGGAATGACTTCACCCATTTCTTCCTCACTGCCCCTCTGTCTGTTAATGACACCCAACACATTTGAAGGCCACACTGCCTGGCTCAGCTTTATGGATTTGCCAGTCAGTGTTGTCCAAACCGACTCTCCAAAAATTTGTTTGTTTTTCAATGATCTTGAAAGGAAAAAAAGGTCTCTGGATTTTTCTTGCTATATGTTTTGAGCTGAGCAGCTGAGGCCAAGTTTTGATAGGACTCAAAAGGAAAGAGATAACATTTACAGATAAAATGGGCTGAGATGGAGAAGCCATATCCCAACACAGGTGAAGCTCGATTTCAAGGTTTTGTTTGGGTTCGATGAATGTCTTCAAAGCATTTCAGTCGGGGGTGGGGGGTGGGGTGGGAGGGTAGGGCACCAAGGCCTCACACATCAGGCAAGTGCTCTCCTGCTGTGTTCCATGCTCAGTCTTCAGTACATGCTTTCCCATTTTCCCTTAAGTTTTAGACTTGTGTATTTGGAAGGAAATTGAAGCTGTATGTTCCTGATCCATTTATACTAGGCTTACTGAATGTTTCTTTGTAATGATTCTTTGATGTGCACAGAGCATGGTGACCTTGTTCCATGGTTTTTGTTTTTTTGTTTTTTCTCCTTGATAATCCACAAGTTCTCTTTTGGCAACAATGCAGCAGATCTGTTTCCTAATTCTTCACTGGTATAAAACGTTCTTCCTTGGAAAAAACTCTACTCCATCCAAACCCAGCAGTTTCGAGAGTCTACTCAAGGGTTGGCCAGTTGTGTTTATCTTTCTAGTTGCGTGACTCTGTCAGGCAAAGTTAGGATTTTTTTAATAGTCGTATTAGTTCAGGTTTGGTTCATTTACTTTCATCTTCGTTTTAAGTTGCTACGGTGGAAAATTTTGGACAACAAAAGGAGAGAGGAGAATAGAGGCCCTCTGGGTCTCTTCCATCCGTCATTAGCAGTTACTAGTCCATGGTTAGGTTTCTTTCATCTGCATGCCCTTGAACTGTTTGGAAGCAAATCTTAGACATGACTACCATTTTTATCTGCAAATGTCTCAGCATTTCATCTCTAAAAGGTGGTTTTGTTTAGTTTGGCTTCTTCCTTTTTTATTGTTGCTGGTTTTACTTAAGAAAGGATATCCCTATATAACCCAGGCCGGCCATGGACTTGGGGTCCTCCTGCCTCAACTACCTGAGTTCTTGGGTTGTGACCATGCGCCACCACTCCCAAGAAAAGGGTAAATTCTTAAGAAATGTGACAACAACACAAGTATCACAACAAGACAAGCAACCAATTCCTTAATATCAACTAACCAGTCAGGTCCAATGACCCCTACCTTTCATTACTTGTCTTCTGACAGTTTGGATATAACTTGTTACCATATTTAACTGTCTTCCTCCTTCTCCCCTTTCTCCTCTTCCTCCTCTTCTTCCTCCTCCTCTTCCTCCTTCTCATTCATGCTGCGTTGGTAGAAGAGTGTTGTTAAAGTGAATTTGGAGAAACATACCTTTGACAAAGTACAAATGCTAGATTAACACAGATTGTAACTTACTATCCAAGTAGAAGTCGTCTCCCAGAAAGACCCAAAGCCTTGCACGCTAAAGTCCTTAGGAACTTATTTGCCATTTTATCTGAGTTCAGTTTTTTGGTGACAAGTCACCCAACATTTGGAGGAACCTGAAAGAGCACAAAGAGGGAAATATCTTTCCCCCAGAATAATAGTTTCCCATGGTTTTTAAATCATGGGCTTATGTCAATAAAGAATATATTCATATATTCATATGCCTGTCATGTATAGTTATTTCTATACAGAGCTATGGACATATGCATATATTTCCATATATACTATCATAAATATATATCTATGTAACTAGTAATCTATATCATCTGTACATAGTTTATAGGTATTGTCATACTATAGGTATCTATAAATTTTGCACATGTCTACTACTACATTAATAAATACCTGATGAAGGAACATGGGCAAAACCATTTTATTTATTTTTTTTTAAAGGTTTATTTATTTATTATGTATACAGTATTCTGTTTCCGTGTGTCCTTGCAGGCCAGAAGAGGGCGCCAGATCTCATTACAGATGGTTGTGAGCCACCATGTGGTTGCTGGGAATTGAACTCAGGACCTCTGGCAGAGCAGCCAGTGCTCTTAACCGCTGAGCCATCTCTCCAGCCCCCGCAAAACCATTTTAAAAGGCAAAGAAGTTGCTGGCGTTTTGCTGCAGCCTTCCCTCACCCTGCTCCGGGTTCCTTGTGCTTTGGCGACTGCTCCCTGAGACATGAGCTCTCTGGACTCCTTGGCATAAGAACACAACATTCTCAAAGTTAACAGAGGACAGTTTCTCCCTGACAATCTGGGGCGGGTCTTGGAAGGGACAGGCAGGAAATGGCCCGATTTTGCAGGCCAAATAAAACTTGAGGCCAGAGCAGCAGACATCCCTTTTTTCTTAGTCATCGTCCCCTTCTATAAAAAGGAAAGGGACTGTCCTTCTCGGTGGCCTCTCTCCCCAGGAGCCCTCTTTCGCCCACACTGCTTCCATGACACCCCGAGTGGCTCAAGCCTTAAGACTGCTAAGGCCAGCGAGGGTTCTGTGAGGGATGCACACGTACCAGGAACCCTGGGCCATGCTCAACCCCACAGTAATCCTGCTTTGGTGCGGGTAACTTTCCTCCTGACTCTGAGCTTCTTGTTCTCTTGCATGTCTTTGGAGTGGCAGGTGTGGTGGTCCCTTCCAGCCCATTTCTCCTGTTTCACTCTTGCACACTCTCCTGAGGCCCTGGGCACCCTTCCTAAGCCTCTCCCTTCACTAGATCTTTCTACCCAAAACAATGAGAAAGGAAGAAGCCAGGACTTCGTGACAGAGAGGAGCCCTCTGGTAGCCCAACACTAAGTGATCCTCATGAGAAGAGGGAGGTGACATGGCCTGGTGAGTGGCTACCTGGCTGACTCCTTACAAAGGGCAATTTGGGGGCTAGTTCCTCAGTCCCACTGAGCTTTCTTCACACAAAAAGGAAGGTAAGAACACCTACCTCACAGGTGTTGTGAGCGCTGGATAAAATATGAAGTATTTAATGCAGCGCCTGGTATAGAAGAAGCCCTTATGACATAGATTTTTGCTAGTAACGGCAAGAATATACAACCCCTAACCCATTTTAGTATCTCTGAAAGAGACTGCATACAAAGAAATGTGGTCCCGCTGTTCTTGGTGATTGAAATAACAGAACATTCCCCAATAGACGGAGTCTTTGGTGTGAGGAAATTTGGATCACAGCTTTGTCTCCAGTGAGCATGGGTAGACAGAGCAGAGGGATTGGTGACATGGCTTCTCCCTGCCTGCTTCATGGCAGAGGCAAGTGACTTCTGAGGCGGGGTGGCTGTCATCTTAGAGTGAAGTCTCAGGAGAGGCCTGAGCTGTTTGTCAGCAAAGGGCCACACTTGTCTGGCTCCTGCCTCAGCAATGGGTCCTGGACCACACCTGCTGCCTTCCTCCTTAGGAGTCACTCCTCAGCTATTCAGCTCCCTTCTTGTTGTTTCCTCGACACCACAGCACCTACTTCCTCTTCCCTCTCCATCTCCCCCTTCCTCAATTAGAAGATGACGACTCAACCCCGCACATTCCTTGGCTGGTAGAGTCTGGAGACACCTGCTGCCTAGCACTGTAGCTGTTTTGAGCCTCAGGAGGTCTTCAAGGGACTCTGACAACTTGTTCTGTAAATGGAGAAACTGAGGCATCATAGTTTACCCAAATGACTCAGTCCTCTCAGCTACAGGCTGTGTGACCCTGAATAAGTCATGACATTTGGCTACATACAACATATTCGTTATTGTATGACATGCCCTCAGGAGCAGTAAAACTAGTCGTTAGCATTTTTGGCTAACAGCTTTGGGTGACATAATACCATAGGTGTGACACACGTGAACTTGCACATCACCCATGAGGAACTGAGTATCCTCTGATGGAGTCTGACTTCCTGGGCATGCTCAGAAAATGGCATCATGGGACTTCCCTGTTCAATTTTGTACAAGTGCAACTTGGGACCATGTGATGGTAACAAAGCTATAGATTTCAATGCAGCATTCCAAGATCTTTCTGGGATTCTAAGGATTTCATAGACAGAGGTCTGCTGCAAAAAAAAATGTGGCCTCTTTGTTGGTGCAGCCACTGCTGAAGTAGCCATGTTCCTGAAAACAAACTCTCATCCATGCTCCTGTAAACAGCCCTGATGAAATTCACCAGGTCACACACACACACAGACTCACGTACTCACGCACGCATGCACGCACACACGCACATACAGAGACACACACAGAGAAACATGAAAGAAGTGGACTACTTTGGAAGAGGAAGGAGATTAGCAAGGCTGAGAAGGGACAGGAGAGGATAACTAATAAGGGTGGTGATTATGATCAAATTCCATTATGGATGTGTATGAAAATGTCCTAGCGAAATCCATTTTTTTTAAATATAATTACTACATGCTAATCAGAAGCATTTTGAAAAAGCAAAGAAGAAAATGTGGCCTCTGAAGCCACTTAGACCTGAGTTCAAACACTGACCGGGCACTTAATAGCCATGTGACCTTCCGCAGATTACCGGGCCTCAGGGTCCCTTAACGATAGTGCACGCCTCCTGGGGTCAAGACTCAGACACAGCCTACGTGAGGCACTTGGGGACCCGCAGCTTGCAAGTGTGCTATAAACGTTAGTGGCCTCAGCTGACCTGGGCAGCAGATGCACCAAGCTTTTCAGCACCAGAGCACAGAGATGGAGTGGGGTTCAGGAAGCCCTGGCAGGTCAGCCTGCGGGCTCCAGAGCAGTGGGGTTATTTTTTTCACTGCCCTGCCCGTTTGTTGCCATGACAATAGCATTGCTGGCACACGTCTTCAAGTTACTCCTGGCCCATAAGTCACACTAGTTCAAGCCGGATTGAAAGATGAAGATGGCTTCTGAAGGAGGGATTTCTAGATCAAATTTTCCTGGGTAGAGGACTTTGTAGTGTTTGTTTGTTTGTTTGTTTTTTGGCCTGTGAAAGTGATGCTGAAGATGGGGCTTTCATAGCTGAAGTAGTCAAGAGCAGCTTCATGATGCTCTGCCAGCGGTGGTGGCAGGGACAGGGACCTAGCGCCATGCTGCCATTTGCAGCGGCCTAAGGATTTTTCCTCCCATTAAGGAATGTGCACGGAGGTCAAGCCAGATCCTTGACTTTACAGTGAGAAGAAATTTCAGGATTAGGCATGAATGAAGCCAAGTTGAAGTTTGCTAAAGGGAATTTTTAATGTGGGTTTAAGCAGCAGGGAGTTAATAGAGAGGCTCTTAGGGAACAAGACATGCCCACACGTGGGTATGTGCGTTTCATGACAGAGTCACACTTCATTGCTTTTATAATAGTCATATATGTGGTATTTTGAGTTCTGAAGTTATTATCTTCAAAGTGTTGCTGTGAAATTTAAACAAAATCATGAAGTGGCTTCACGGTATATGGGTCAGGATTATTGTGTGTGCGTATCCTCTGACCACTGGGTTACCACAGATTAGGGTATCTTCACTGTTAAGCAGTCTTAGTTGTGACATTTCCAGGAAACTAGAGGGAGAAAAACAAATCCATAGTCAGGCCATATATGCTCAGGGCCCAAGCCTGGTTTTATTCTATTTTAATATTACTATTTGAAAATAACTCTATAGGAAATTAATATTGCCTCTATGCGCTAGGATCCTTGATTCTCAGCTAGCAAAAGCCTTCAACCCAACTCTAGAATGAGAGGATCCTTCCTCTTTCTACATTCTTCCATAATTTCCCATGTCTTTTATCTTGCCTCCGTCCCAAAGACATTTGTTAAAGTGGTCAGCCACAGATAATTTTGGTTTTATGAGCTAAATTGATGCTAAATTAAAGGGGCTCAACCTCTATTGAGCATGCTCTGGAACAGTCCTTCCTTCGCTCTCAGAAGATGCCACCACAGTTTTTGTGGCAAGAACATCTGGTGGGAAGAGTTATGAGGACCTGAGTTCAAGCCCCAGTGCCCAGGTGAGAAGCCAGGCATCCTGGCACTTACTTTCATAATCTGGTTCTGGGAAGGCAGAGGGCAGGAGGACCCCGGGACTTCTGTGGGCAGACAGTCTAGCCTAATCGATTAGTGCCAGGTCCCAGTGAGAGACCCTGTTTTCAAAAAATGAGATAAATGGTTCCCGGGGAATGACACTTGAGGTCTCCATGCACATGTGTACTTACACACACACACACACACACACACACATGAATGAATAAATCTGGTCACCACCAGCAGGGTAGAAGTCTGTCTTCCCTGTGACATAAACCCTGATGGTAGCTTTGCAGTGACATTGGGGAATTCTAGAACAATCACTCTTAAACTGAAGTCAGGCATGCCAGGATCTGCCATGTTTTAGGTGTATGTATGTCTTTGGACAATGGCCACAACTTCTATGAGTTGTGATGACTAGTGAGGTTTGTGAGGACTGAGGCAATGGCATGCTGCCCCACCGCCTGCACAGGGGCATCATCCATTGATGCTGTTTATGTTCCCCCCTTTACTGCTTTACAAGCCACTTTCACTCCCTGAGAGCTATTTTCCTTTAGAGAAGGAAAGCCTGTCAGCATTGGTATCTTCTGACTGGAGGGTCTTCCCTGAGAGTCCCCCTTGGTCTCCTCGGGTTCTACTCCTCGGGAAATCGGAATTCCTCCAGACCTCACAAAAGGATCCTGAACTCTGTGAGAGAGGCAGATTCCCCGTGCAAGGCCCCTAGACACTCACCATCTGCTTGGGAGTCTTGAGAAATGGTATCTGGGCCTTAAAAATAGGACTGGAGAGGTGAAGGAAGCTAAGGAGAACAGTGTGTTCTCCTCGGTCACAAGATAACCGGAAATGTCTTTTTATAAGGCTCTCAATGTCATGTAAAGAAAGTTCAAGGGTGACTGTCCACTTTCCAGGTGGCTTGTTGAAACAGTCATTGTCACACCCACCTCTTTCTTCCCCAGAGAGGTTGGCAGTGTTAGACTGAGGCTGGGGGCCCCTAGGACTCCAACTTCATTTTCCTTCATACTTTCTAGCATTTGTGGTCATTTTACTTTCCTTTCCTTCTTTCTTCCTTCCTTTCCTTTCCTTTCTTTCTTTCTTTTTTATTTTTCTGATTTTTTTTTTTTTTTTTTTGGTTTTTCGAGACAGGGTTTCTCTGTGTAGCTTTGCGCCTTTTCTGGAACTCGCTTTGGAGACCAGGCTGGCCTCGAACTTACAGAGATCCACCTGCCTCTGCCTCCTGAGTGCCGGGATTAAAGGCGTGCCCGGCTATTTTTCTGATTTTTTTCGAGACAGGATTTTTCTGTGTAACACCTCTGACTGTCCTGGAACTCACTTTGTGGTCCAGGCTGGCCTCAAACTCATAGAAATCCACCTACCTCTGCCTCCTGAGTGCTGGGACTAAAGGCATGCACCACCATGCCCAGCATGTTCATTTTCTTTAACATTTGCTAGACATTCAACAAAGACGAGGAATGTCTATCAATATCAATTTAAAAACAGGCTTTTGGGGCTGGAGAGATGGCCCAGCGGTTAAGAGCACTGGCTGCTCTTCCAGAGAACCCAGGTTCAATTCCCAGCACCCACATGGCAGCTCACAAATGTCTGTAATTCTAGTTCCAGGGAATCTGACACCTTCACACCAATGCATATAAAATAAAGTTTAAAAAATGTTTTTAAAAAAGGTGTAAAAAAATAAAATAAAATAAAAAAGTAAAAACGGGCTTTTCTCAGCAAGTGGATGTAAACAAATGTTCTGGAAAACAAATCCA
>CABHPQ010171072.1:0-43189 GCA_902168405.1 Peromyscus aztecus
CTCCAGCTGTGGCCACCACATAAGGGTTTTTATACAAGAAAAATAAAGTGAATTAAATCTGTTAAAAAAAATAAATAAATAAATAAAATAAAAAAAAATAAATAAAAATTCCTTTTCCTATTGTGACTCAAAGGTTGTGATATTTAAAATAATCACACTGGAATCGATATCTTGTACTTGTAAAACATAAATAAATGTGGAGGGATAGAGATATGGTTCCTTGGTTAAGAGCACTATCTGCTCTTTCAGAAAACACAAGCATCCATCCATGTAGGGTAACCTACAACCATCTCTAACTACAGCTTCAGGAGATCTGATACTTCCTCTGACCTCTACAGGAACATGCACACATGTGACATATAGACACACATATATACACATAAATATTTTTTAAAAAGGAAAGCTGTGTACACACACATAGGTCTAGAGACACTCATACACACACCCACATAGACACACACCAAAGTACTCAGGGCCTACTGATGTACCCATGCTTCATGCATTGCCCCTCTACAGAAGAGACATGTGTCTTCTGGGGCCTCACCATCTGTGGAGCTGTGATCAAAACATTACTATTCAGTTACCATCTAAGCACAGCTGTAGAATTATGGAGACGCGTTTTTACAAAACCAAGCAATTGTCTGAATCTATCTCCCAACTGAAGAGAGGGGAAAGTCTAATTCACAGAACAATTCATACTTTATAGTGCATTTATACACAACACACTGGGTGCTGTCCTGTTTACTTGGTTTTCAGACCATCTTTATTTAGTGTCTACTTTATAAGACTCGCAAATAGTTTCCAAACATCTCTAAATTTAAGGGGGAAAAAATGCAACTGAGTGGAGCTGATTTAAATTAGCTTAGTCTGGGTTCTTCCCAGAAGCAGAGCCTGAAACAAGATGATTTATTTTGGGAACTGGTTTGAAGAAACAAGGAGAGAACTAGAAAAGTTCCAGTAGGGAACAGGGGAGAACCAATCGCGGGATTCTTAACTGAGCTGGTCGCTGGATACGGACAACCGAGGCTCCTTCCTCCTGGGATACCTTGAGCTTCTTTATGGAAAGACATATCTTCCTGAAGGATGCAGAGTGGACATATTTATCCACTTACTCCCATTACTGCCCTGTGTGGATCTAAGCTACTCATGCTTCCAGTTTGGGCAGAGGTCAGATCAGCCGCAGCCTCAAAGAAACTCCACATCAGAAACCACGAATTCTGTGCTACCCCTGAAGGAGGAAGCCCATGTGTAAGAACTGCATGCAGCAGTCGTAGCAAAGACCACAGTCAAACAGCAGACTGGGGGAACATCAAGAAGGACACAAAAGTGACCCATCCCGTAGGCGACGCTCAGTCCTTACTATGGCACCTTCCCCAAACACCATCACTTAGAGTGGTATGACTACAGCTGTCCTTTACTAACGAAGATGCCTCTGCCACATGCTAATAAATTCCCTTGGTTTACTGGCTTAAGCAGAACACTTTAATGCATTCAGAGCGACACTTTCGATGGAAATGAGAACACGGCTTCCCTTCCATTGCAGAGAAAGCAAGGAATGGAGGCTAGTGTAAGATACTTCTTCAAAAATTGAGCAGTGCCATGGAGGTGCTTCCATAGACCGATCGGAGCTTTCAAGGAAATAACAAGAAGGAAAAATGAATCACCTTTGCACAACGATTGGAGTTCATGTGAGACAATGAAAAGATTTTAGAAAGGTTTAAATAGGTCCATGTGGGGAAGGGTGTAGCCAAAGAGGCTGATAAGGAAGACAGGTCCTAGATCACAGGACTCTGAACCCTATCTTAAGCACATTGTGCTCCATCCATTGACATCAGAGGTCCAGGGAGAGTTGAAAAGAAGTAAGAGTTATTGTCTCACTTTTTTTTTTTCAAGACAGGGTTTCTCTGTATAGTTTTGGTGCCTGTCCTGGATCTCGCTCGGTAGCCCAGGCTGGCCTCGAACTCACAGAGATCTGCCTGGCTCTGCCTCCTGAGTGCTGGGATTAAAGGTGTGCCACCCAATTTGTTTCACTTTTTAAAAAGATAACATCATGGAGTTTAGATCATCTCAGAGGGATTTTAGAAGTAAACTCAAGTTCATTCATCTTTCTTTGTTGTTTGTGTTTTGTTTGGTGTTAATGGTGTGCGTGCATGTGCGTGCGCGTGCGTGCGTGCGTGCGTGTGTGCGTGTGTGTGTGTGTGTGTGTGTGTGTGTGTGTGTGTGTGATATGTAATGCATGTGTATAATGCAGGTGTGCTCACCTGTGCCTGAGTTTGTAGAGGTCAGAGGTTGGCTTCAGGTATCTCCTTCTTTGCCCTCCACCTTAATTTTCTATACAGGTCTCTTACTGAACTTGGAGCTCTCTGCTTCAGGTAGATTAGCTTGGCCAGCAAGCCCCTACGATGTACCTGTCTCTGTTTCCTCTGACACTCAGTTCTTCCATTGCAGCTGTACACCAACAAGCCTGGCTTCTGTGTAGGTGCTGGGGATCCGAACTCAGGTCCTAACGCTTGCACAGCAAGTACTGTACCAACAGAGCCGTCTCCCCAGCTCAAGTTTGCGTATGTTGATGATCCCAAGATGAAAGTAGGTCAAGTCTGTCAAACATTTCAATTCACAGAATGTACAACAACCTGAATTTCTGTAAACATACAGAGAAAATATGGCTAACTTTAATACAAGGCTAAGCGAAAACCACAGCAAGGCTTCACCCACCAGAGACTTTTGTGCAAGCATGGGTCTGTTATTTATTATTTTGTATTCACCATGCATTACAATGCTAGCTAGAAGTAATTTAAACCATTGGCCACCGCCGTGGCCCTTTGGTTCTGTGAGGCAGTGCGATAATTCAAGAAGATTAACCCCAGAACTCAGCCCAGAAATTTAGACTTTCCCCTCTCTGTTGAGAGGAAAATCAATCATCCTAGTATCCTGAGAACATGAGTAATGGGTGTGCAATAAGCAAAACCGGCTTCCTCAGCTTACATCTGGCAAAACAAATGAATTCAAAGACCCTTCCAACATGTAAGTCAACAACAAGAGACAGACATGTCAGTGGAGGGATAGGACAAGGATGTGACAACTGTGTCATATGACGTAGTGAGGGCAGACACAGAGACAAAGGGAGGCTTCAAGTGCCAATCAATGAACTTGCTGGACCTCCATCTCCATGGTTCCTGGAAAATGCCCTCACTCCCACCTCTCGAGCCACAAGACTGCTGTTGGTGATGAGCAGCCAGGGAGGCGACCCACTTCTCAATAGTCCAACAGTAAGCACCCAAGAGCAGATGTGCCCTTGGGATGCTGATGCCAGTGCTGTTAGGTATGTGCCCCGGAGTAAGACAGCTGAATCATGGGACGGCAGAGATCACTCAGCAGGTAGAAGCACTGCTCTGAGAGGACCTGGGTTCTGTTCCCAGCACCCACATAGCACCTCACAACTGCCTGCAATTCCAGTTCCAGTACGCTCTGGATCCTTCTTTTGGCTTTCAGGCACACCAGGCATGGGTATGGTGCATTTGCACACTTGCAGGCAAACACTCCTACCCTAAAACAGTAATGGATAGTTCTTTTAAAACAGAAAGACCGCTGGGCTGTAGAGTGGGTCGATCCTCGTTTTTGTTTTTCTGTTGTTGGTGGTGGGTTTTTGTTGTTGTTGTTGTTGTTGTTTTTGGTTTTGGTTTTTTGTTTGTTTGTTTGTTTGTTTGTTTGTTTGTTTGTTGAAGAATGTCTATCTTGTTTTCCATACTGGCTGCACTGGTTTACAATTCTATCAGCAGTTTCTGAAAGTTCCCTTTCTCCACATCCTGACCAGCATTCCAAACTTCTTCTGGGTGAAAGCTATTGTAGTGGGGATGAGGTGATATCTCATTGTGCTTGTGTGCATGTGTGTGCATGTGTGTGCGTGTGTGTGTGTGTTCCTTCCGTGACTGCTTTTTAAATGCTTAGTGGTACGTTAGGTATTGTCTTTTGAGAAATGATTATTCAGATCATTTGTGGGGATCTCTTTTTTATTATTATTTCTTAAAAGAATGTACTTGGATACATAAAACCCATATGGAACTATGACTGTCAGTCAAAAATATTCTAAAATAAATTGTGTGCTGTACTAATGAACAGCTTTCCTTTTCAGTGTGTTAAATATCAAGATCTGATTAGGGAGATGATAATTAACATCATTTTAACGTAGTGATGAACATGAATAATATCTTGAAATGTCTGCAACATTGTAGAGTGTTACAAAAATATTAATATTTATACTGGTGACAAATTCAGCATGTTGCTGATACTCCTGTAGTGTTATTAACCAATAATCCATGCGTATAGGGTCCAGGGATGCACACCAAGTTTACATGAGGCCTTGAGTTCAAAACATAACACCACAAAATAGTTAATTAAATAACTGACACATACAAAGTTGAAGATGTACTTTATAGATTGCCAGGTAAGCCTGCCAGCCATGCTTCTAAAGGTGTGGTCTGTGTGTTCTATGGGGGTGGAGTGTCAATATCAAAGAATTCTTTAGATCTCCTACGATAGGAGTTGTCCTTTTTAAATTATTACATTGAAAGCATGTGTAACTAAATGCTACAATGACTATAGAGGTACTTAGAAATATTTTATGTTCATTAATATAACATTGTTACCTATATTTGGCCTAAAACAGTGTCCCAATGCATATGTGTGAGATCTTATTATTTTTCTATCCACAGACAACCTACTAAGCACAAAAGATTTTGGAAAATGGTTTTACTTTTTTAAATAACTGACTCCCTCTCTTGAAAAGGGATGTTTAGTGCAGAGTTTAAGTACAAAGTATAATTCATCTGTGTGACCCTGAATAACTCAATTTCCACTTTTTGTAAAATGTACTTTCAAATAATATTGACTACGTTAGATTTCTGTAGAAGTGAAATGAGCCAAAAAAGTGGTTTTTCTCTTCTCAACTACAGATCACATCTGCTTAGAAGAGTTCAAAATCACCTAATATCTCATGACCAGTCTTTGAAAAAACAAAAGAGGACAGAGTAGAAACCGTATACGGCAAAGGGCATTGTTTACTTAGTGAAACTTTTTTGGTTTGCTTTTTGTTTTGGTTTGGTTTGGTTTGGTTTTTCAAGACAGGGCTTCTTTGTGTAGCCCTGACTGTCCTGGAACTTGCTCTGTAGACCAGGCTGGTCTCAAACTCACAGAGGTCTGCCTGCCTCTGCCTCCCGAGTGTTGGGATTAAGGGCTTGAGCCACCACCAACCACCCAGCCAGAAACTTTTATTCCAAATACATGTTTGTAACTCACTTCTGTTTTCCAAAATATTTTTTTTTTATTGTGAGTCACTGAGAAACTGTTTTAAATTCAGAAATGAAGTTGGTTAGCACTGGGAGTTACATTGTTGGCTTTAGGCCTTACCTCAGGCCAGGAGCAGCGGGGAATGGATGGATGACTAGGTCACATGAGCATTGGGAGATCTATCTAACACTGATTCTCCTCGGTGTTTGGAGCTCAGTTATGGCTTTTAATAAATAGTGGTTAATTGGATGGAGTCAGACACAGGTATTGTAGCTAATGGTGTGGTAGTGAATCAGTCACACCAGAGCCCTATCTTGGGGATACATATCTTCTAGGGAATGCAAAAAACAATCAGTAAAAGAAAAGAAATGTATAGAAAGTCGGGGCTTAAAGACTGTAGAAATAACTCAGCTCTCGCAGAGGACATGAGTTCAGTTCTCAGTACCCATATGGTGGCTCATAACTGCCTGTAATTCAAGTTCCAGTGGCTCCAATTCTCTCTTCTGGCCTCTGGGGGCTCCTACATGCATGTGGTACACATGAACTCATTCAGGTATACACAAATATACATACATACATACATACATACATACATACATATCTTTAAAAAGAAGAAAGTTGGGGTGAAATACACACTGGAAGGTGCTTTGCAACTCCACACAGGGTGCTCAAGGAAGGAGAGGTGGTTAGTGAACAACTTCCTGCTGGAGGGGAAAGCCAGCTGTCCTACACAGGGAGAAAAGTAGCCCAGGAAGAAGGGCAGAGACCACAGACTGACCATGTCCCCAGCGTTTGAGGAGCAGCAAGAATGTTGGTACAGCTGTGGGGATGTCCCTAGGGGCTCAGCAGAGGCTGGAGACATGTTGTAGTAGCCCAGGGAGACATGATCCTCTGTTCTGAGTGAGACGCAGTCGTTTATTTTCTCTGTTGTGCAATATGATGCACCGCCCTCCTCCATGGCCCCTTCCAGACACTGCTCATTGATGGTCACTATGGGACAGTCTATAAGTCACCTCAGCATGGACGTGTGCATCAAAATTGAAGGTAGGAGGACTAATCTTTACTAAAAGATAAAAAACCACTAGCAATCAAACATGTTACTTGACTTCTCGGGATATTCAGAGAGATTGGAATGTAGACTGATGATATTATGAAATTATTCTAAATTTGCTCAGGAGTGACAGCAGTATGAGGCTATGTGGGAGAGCGATGTTATTTTGTGAATACAGGTGCTGAAATATTGTAGGATGGATCGTTATGAGGTTGCATACACATTCAAATGGGCACATAGATAGAAAAGGTACAAAATGTCAAAATATGAATAAACACTGTGTCTAGGTAGTTGGTTTATACATTTGTTATACTAGTCTATCAACCTCCATTCTCTTTACCTATTTTGGGCGTGTGTTATCACATTCATGCCGTGACATGTGTGTGGAGGACCCAAGGAAATCTGAGGCAATCGATTCTTTCTTTCTGCCACCTAGGCTCGAACTCAGGTCCTTGGACTTGGCAGCAAGTCCTTTTACCAGCTGAGCCACCTCACTAGCTCAACTTGAGAATAATCTGTTATTAAAAAGCTGGGGAACTCCATCTAGGCTATCGTCTGGTTTTTGTTTTGTTTTGATGTTTGCTTTTGGTTGCAGTTATTTATTTATTTTTTTTCCTGCAGATACTGTGCTGGTGGACAGGCTAGGCCACTGATTGATTCCCAATCAGAAATGCTCATCTCGGAAGATTCAGGAGCCTCTGAGTGCAGGGATTCAGGTGGGGGTGGATAGGTGGCATTTGGGGGGAGGGGGCAGCAGGCCTTTAAAGAAGGAGGGAGTAAGTCAGAGGACCGCAGAAGTGCTTCGAAACTTCAAAAGACATTGCCAGGGCAAGAGAAAGGTGAAGAAAACGTCTTGGAGACGTTAACTCCTCCCCTCAGTGTGTGCTTTTCCGTG
This sequence comes from Peromyscus aztecus, assembly GCA_902168405.1. Lineage (NCBI taxonomy): Eukaryota > Metazoa > Chordata > Mammalia > Rodentia > Cricetidae > Peromyscus > Peromyscus aztecus. The sequence continues at coordinate 7,233 of CABHPQ010171072.1, forward strand.
GTGTGGAGGGCCTGAATTAGTCCGCTGTTTACCTGCCACGTGATTTGACAAAAGGGTAATGTGATTCAGAAACTCTGCGTTCCCAGAAAGCCTACGTTCAGCCCGTCAGTTACCAGGCGGTGACAAGACATTGGCTGTGGTGTATCAAATCCCAAATTTAATCCAGGAGCAGATGTGCCTGTGAAGATGAGGAAAAACCCAGTGCCCTGTGCCCGGGTCCCATCAATCCCACACCACATTTTCCTAGTGTAGTAGTGGAGACAGGAATCAAGACAAAGAAAGTTGGACTTAGCACCTTCGGGTCTCCTGATGAGAATCCAGCTTCTGGGTAGGATGCGCACAGTTGTAGACATGCAGATCCTCTCCCCAGCAAATAAGAGAGAAATGTAAAAATAACCCCGGGGGGCGGGGGGGGGGAATGTTTTTGATCTCAGGGAACAGAAGAATGGAGGTTGCAATAGATAAGGAATTCTCCAAAGGTCTGACTGTCTGCAGGCTTTGTAAAGGGGAGGGGGAGTCTTTTGTTTTGCAGCAGGACTATCAGGGAATGATAAGACTCATTGGAAACTACAGGAGGGAGTAAACGGTGATCTCTGGAGGTGTGTCTCCTTGGGGGACAGGAACAAAAGCAGTCACATTCACTAGCTTTCAGCACTGAGACAAAATACCGGCGTACATCAGCTAAGGGAGGGAAGAGTTATTTTGCTTCATGTTTCTCTGCAGAGGTTTTAGTCTGCAGTCAGCTAGCTCCATCATTCAGAGCCGGAGGAGAGACTTTCATGTTAGCAGGAGCACGTGGTAGAAGCTGCTCACGTCATAGCCCGCTCTCTTCACCCAGAACCACTTCACAGCATGTAGAAACAACCCTTCCACCTCACCTGTCTCTGAGGTCACTGCACGGATCTTCCCAGGTAGCAAACATGGCCACACCACCGCCTGCCCGGCACTCTTCCCTGGCTTCCCTTCCTCCACTGAGGCATGTGTGAGGCCCTCTGAGCTCAGGCCCATGCTCCTGGTCCCCACCCTCTGCCATTTTCCCCTTCAGCTTGCCCAAATGATAGCATGTACTCTGGAATGCCCTGCTCTTCATGTCTCTCACGCCTATCTCCCACAGACCTTTGCTCCCACCCCAGCACTTCCAGCTTGCAATCTTGGCAAACATCTACGCTTCCTTCTTCCCTTGGAAAAAACCTTAACTCCCTTCTACCCACAGAGAGATTTGGTTTAAAAGGAAAATCGTTTTTTTTTAAAAAAAATCAATATTTTGTGGTGTTTTTTTTTTGTTTTTTTTTGTTTTTTTTTGTTTGTTTTATTTTGTTTTATGTTTGTCTTCAGCTAGCTTTTAACATGATTCTGGAAAACACTAAGGGATTTGAATCTTTTCAATTTTGTATCCACAGAAAAATGTGGCAAATTACCATGTATTGAATGAATTGAGGTGATTTGATCTGAGGAACCATTTTGTCCTAAGCAGAGCTATTTGCTGAAGGCATTCAGTATCAAACTGATAACCCTGATCGTCCCCTTCTGGCTTTACAGCGAGAGCCTAGAGTTAATGGCAAACATACTCATTGTTTTGGTTTGGTTAAACACCCTGCACACCCAGCATCAGGTGACTGTCTGGTGACAAATGGCCTGCATTCCAGAGCACGCTGACCCCATGTCCAGGTTGTGCTGTTTGCTTTTCACTAAGGAAAAGTGAATGCTTATTGCCCATCCCCAGACAGAAGGCTCAACTATAGAACTAGGGACCATGTCCAAATGACCACAGTGACGGCCATCAGCCTTGGCATACTTGTTTCCAAAATGTCCACCAGCATGGGGCTCATCCTTGTCAACCCTCACCTCCAGCATTTCCACCTTAGGAAACATCTTCCCGCCTACTTAGTGCAGAGGATAGCCAATGTCATCAGCCTTAGGATTTTTTTAAAGAGCATGACGAATTTGCTAGAACCTGAGAACTTGTGAATACACTTCCATCATGTTTATCTGCGGTCTATGACATGTCCACGTGGCTTGTCATAACACATGACTTCATTCTTTTTAAATGTTTTACCTCTTCCTCATCCTCATAAGAGACATTATATTCATGCTCTAAGTAGCAAGGGGTCCATACAGTCTCACACAGCTGGCTGATTCAGCTAAATGCTTGTGTGCCACAGGCTGAAGGGAAGTGAGCATTTCTTGTGGGTCTTGAGGTCCTCTTCCAGCTCATAGCATTGTTTCAGTTTGTCTGGTTTGAACCGAGGCCAGTTGATTCTCCTCCAAGTTCCATTTTGGGGGCAGATCTCAGGAGACAGCCTGTCTGGTGGTTCCAAAAACAAATATCTTCCAGAATATCCAACCCAACCTGCAGTGAGGGTGGGTCACCCTCACTTTAGAGCCTTCCTAATACCCTTGTGCCCTGTGCATCGGGGAGGAGGGCGCCTTGAATGGTGGGATGTGCTACCATTCTCCAGCTGAGCATCAGAGTCCTGTAAGCAGGCAGACAGGCTGCCCAGCTTACTTCCCTCTTACACAACCAATGTCCCCTGCCAGACGCCTGTATCATCTTCGTTTTCTCCCATGTTTACTACAGGACGTCTCCCCTTGTAGCCTCAAAGCACTTTTGGCTGTCTACCGCTATTTAGTTGCTAGTCAGTGGGCTTGATCCCACCAAGATCCCTGCAAAGATCATAGAGAAATGGAAGAGGGGTTTACATTTTCAAAACCCTTAAAGTCCTGCATGGAGACAAAAAGCCACAACCACAAAATGAGTGTCGGGTGTGTGGCTGTTGTATTGTATACATGTGTGACATGGGCCTTTTGATTGGCAGGTTTTTCTATGAGCTGCTGAGATGGTCTTCAGAGAGTTAAGTATGGCTTGTCCATCAGGGCAGCAGAGTCAGGTGGGACTCGGTTCCCTTGTAGCCAGGCCATCCCTATTCCTACTTTAAACAACCCACTTTTAAAACATTTTGAAACTGAATTAAGTATTCTTAATGACTTACAATCTGACATAGTTATCTAATGAAAAATTACTCATCAAGCTTGCCATTATGTTTGTGTCCTTTTTAACACATTTTTTTTTATTTACTTATTTTTATTTTACATGCATTGGTGTTTTGCCGTGGGTGTCGGGTCCCCTGGAACTGGAGTTACAGACAGTTGTGAGCTGCCATGTGGGTGCTGGGAATTGAACTCCTGTTCTCTGGAAGAGCAGTCAGTGCTTGCTGTGGGATGTTCTGTATGGCAAATGTGTTGCTAATAAAACACTGATTGGCCAGTGGCTAGGCAGGAAGTATAGGCGGGACTAACAGAGAGAATTAAAAGAACAGGAAGGCAGAGGGAGTCTCTGCCAGCCACCGCCAGGACAAGCAGCATGTGAAGATGCCGGTAAGTCACGAGCCATGTGGCAAGGTATAGATTTATAGAAATGGATTAATTTAAGATATAATTTAAGCCATACAGTTTGTAAGCAATATAAGCCTCTGTGTTTACTTGGTTGGATCTGAGTGGCTGTGGGACTGGCAGGTGAAAGAGATTTATCCTGACCGTGGGCCAGGCAGGAAAACTCAAGCTACAAGTGCTCTTAACCACTGAGCCATCTCTTCAGCCCCTATAAGTCTGTGTTTTATACCAGAAAGCTCAGAGCAACTTTCAATACGTATTTTTTTAATGAATATAACAGAGGAATTTGGTGACTGATACATTGGTATTTTTTTTAAAAGATTTATTAATTATGTGTACAGTGTTCTGCCTGCATGTATCCCTGCAGGCCAGAAGAGGGCACCAGATCTCATGATAGATGGCTGTGAGCTACCATGTGGTTGCTGGGAATTGAACTCAGGACTTTTGGAAGAGCAGCCAGTGCTCTTAACCTCGGAGCCATCTCTCCAACCCGATACACTGGTATTATAAACAAGTTTTGCATGATTTATATTTTGAATTCTTTTTCAATTTTTTGTTTGTTTGTTTGTTTGTTTGTTTTTCGAGACAGGGTTTCTCTGTGTAGCTTTGCGTCTTTTCCTGGAACTCACTTGGTAGCCCAGGCTGGCCTCGAATTCACAGAGATCCACCTGGCTCTGCCTCCCAAGTGCTGGGATTAAAGGTGTGCGCCACCACCGCCCGGCTCTTTTCCAATTTTTTAAAATGCATTCAGAATATGGGAGAGAGGGGAGTGTATATGTGTCTGTGCAGGCACTTATACCACAACATTTATATGAAGATTATCAGACAACTTTGCGACATCAGTTCTCTCCTTCCATCTTCATGTGGGCTCTGAGGACAGAACTCAGGTCACCAAGGTTGCACAGATGTGCCTTTACCCACAGAACTATTTCACTGGCCCATAGATTCTTTTCCTTGATCTGTAGTATAAATAATAACAACATAGGCCAGTGCGGTAAGAAGACTTGGGTACTGGAGAAAGAGGTCATGAATTTGAACCTGCTCTTTCTCCCATCTTGTGAATTTGGAAAACAATAATAAATTTCAGCTCATGATTTCTTTTTTAATAAAGACAGGCTGGTGTGTATGATGTATGTAGCACAGTATTATGTATGCTGTTTTATGCTTACCTGATGTGCTTTTTGGAATTAGACACATATAAATCATTAGAATAAAACTCTTTGTTTACATAGTGAATAAGTGCTTGTAAAGTAGCTGATTATCTTTAAGAAGGGAAGCACGCTCTCGGGTCTTATCTGCACTGGGACCACGTAAGAGTAAGATTCGTATGTGATCACTCTTGAGAAAGGTTTAGTGTTTGACAGAGGTTTGAATTAGAAGCGATGTCCTCTGCCAGAGACAAAAGAGGACACTCTGTCTGATGAGCTCATGAGTGAGTGATACCAGAAGTCTACACACAACCTGGGGACAACAGAATTCAAGTCCATCAGCTGAGCTCAGACTCTTCTGAGCCCCATGGAGAAGTAATATGGCCTCCTTCCTGGAAAGCACATGACTCCAAAGTCTCAGAAAGCCATCGGCAGTTGTGTGGCCCTAGGCAAGGTGACTGGCCTTTTGAAGTCTCCAATAGCAACACTACATGTAAGATTAGACATGACCTGCTAGAGAGCAGGCTGCAGCACCTTGCCCACTGTGGAGTTAAAAATTGGTTATTATTGTTAGCTCTTAGTCATCACTACTACTGCTTGTATTCTCCTGACCCCATTTGGAGAGCTCTGACATGCAAACAAAATTAAAACTAGCCCAACTCTAACCTGTGAAAGAGCAGCCAGCAAATGAAAACTGAAAATTCTCTAGGAAATCAAACAGGGGGAAGAAATAAAAATCATAAGTTGTCCTAACAGAACTAAAGGGAGACTGTCAATACCATACTTACTCTGGTCCTGCTACCTTCCAGAGATTTATGAGATCTATCAGTTCAAGGGTTCACCCTGCTAGCACCCCCACTTTGACCTGCCAGCCCCTCCCCGAGACTCTCTGGTACTTTTATCTGACTTGACTAAGGCTCGTTTCCTAGCCAGTAATATTGTGACGCAACCCAAACATTACCCAAATGCAGAGGAGTGGGTTAGCCACTACAGGTGTCAGTTTATGAAAGCATCCCCAAAGCAAATGGGGAATAAATCTGCATTGGGTCGCCAGTGTTCTCGGCCTTCCATGAGACAGTCTATGTACAATTGTCCAGGTGGAAGCACATTGCTAGCCGTCACCACAAGTACCGCCTGTCCTATGGGGGCTCTAAGGAGTTGGATGGGTCCACAGCCTGAATCCCCATCTTGAGACCAGATCTTGAGCTCCAGACACACCTGAAGAACAAGGGGATACAGACCCTGCACAATGCAGGGCGTTGCCCAATGTGCCAATGTGTGTGTGGGGGGGGGGGTATTTTTTAATTGACTCATTTTATACTCTAAGATGTCTCCTGTGAAGTTGTTTGATTCATGGAACAAATCTCAAAAGGGGGGAGGGGAGCAAATATAAGACACACATACACACACACACACACACACACGTACACACACACAGAGAGAGAGAGAGAGAGAGAGAGAGAGAGAGAGAGAGAGAGAACCAAGAAATCAATAATAAACAGCACAGAAGATGCATGAGGTAAAAGACAATTTCAGCTAAACAATATATTTGATGTATGAATAAATTCTATTTTCAAACGAAGATATATAAAACTCTAAGGAAGAAGTAAAGAAAATCTACTTCAAAAGCATCAAATTGCTGCCCTACCCCAGGATGCAACACACACACACACACACACACACACACACACACACACACACCACTCACTCACACATTCATGCTGCCCTCTGCTCCATTTTATGTCCAAGCCCGGCCAGTGGCATGGTTCCAAGCTCTGCCCCAGCAGCCCTACCTCTCCAGCACAAAGCAGCCCCACGCTGGCCGTGTCTGGCTTCCTCCCTTTTTCCTATTTCAGATGCAGGTTCCTTTTCCTCTTCTCGGCTCCCACATCCCCTTTTCGGTTTCACTCCTCACTTCCCCTCTCGGCACTCACGTCCTGTACCTTTACCTTGCTTGTTCCCCTTGAAAGGCACCGAAGGCCCCGGAGCCTCCCAGGCCCTGGCACACAGCCTCTTCTTGCCCCCACACCCTGAGTTCCCAGCCTTGTTCGCTTTTAAACATCACCTCCAGCTTTTGAAGGAGCCCTAAGTGAATGTCCCCGATGCCACCAGACCATCTCCCCAGCTTCAACTCAAAATGAGGAGGAAGCACAGGGTGCAGAACGAAGAGAGGCAGGCTGGGCACCACAGGCTTACTCCTTTCACCCCCAACACAACAACTCCAGTCTCCAGAGGAAGCAGGCCCTAAGGGGCAAGATAGCTTGGGGTCAGAATAAAGGGTTTTTTTATGTAAAAATCTACCAAGTTTAAAGTACTATAAATTGATCTATTTTTTTTTTTTTAATACTGAGGTTCAAATAGGATATCTCTTCTGGTTTGGCCTTGTCCTATGGTCCCGACATCTGCAAACGGTATTTCCTTCAGCTAACGATCTCCCGAGTAGGTACTCCAGATCTTCCAGCGCCCTTCCAAAGCCTCTCTCACCTCAGCTCTCCCCCGCCTCCTGGGTGTGCCAGACCCCTCATTAAACTAGCACAATTGGGGTGACGTAACTGCCCCTCCCTCATCCTCCCACTGTCTTGCTTTCTCTAACACCTCTAATTTTTTTTCTAATTTGTGTGTGTGTGGGGGGGGGGTGTATGTGTGTAGAAGGGGGTGGGTATGTATGGGTGAGTGATTGTATGGGCTCATACACATGTGGAGGCCAAAGGTCAATTTTTTGTTATTGTTCTTTACCTTTTTGGAGGCAGGACCTCTCTGGAGCTCACTGATGTAGCTAGGCTGGCCAGTCGGTGACCTGGGAGAGCTGCCTGTCTCTGCTCCCCAACACCAGCCCGCACTGCTCCTTAACAAGTCTTTTCAGATGTAGTCGGTCTTTCCTCTGTGGGACTGCCAGCTCCCCAGCAATGATACAGAGGCTTACTATCAACTCTGAAAGCTTGGCTTTAGCTTAGACTTTTTCCAAACTGGCTCTTATAACTCAACTAACTCATATTTTTTAATCTACGTCCTGCCATGTGGCTCGGTTACCTCTTCTTAGTACGGCACGTCCGACTGCTCCGAGTCTGCTGGCGAACTTATGCACCTAGTGCCTAGATTCCTCCTCCCAGTTCCTCTCTCTCTTTCTGCTTGGAAGTCCCACCTAGTCTCTCCTGCCCAGCTATTGACCATTTAGCTCTTTATCAAACCAATCAGAAGGCGCCTTAGGCATAGACACATCTTTACAGTGTAAACAAATATTCCTCATCACTGCTCTCCACGCTGAGGTTATAGAGCCCCCTGGAAGGCTTCCAGGGGATGCAGTGGATGAAAACTCAGGTACTCATGATGATGTAGCAAACATTTTACCAACTGAGCCATCTCCCAGCCCCTCAACCTTACCTGGTTTGATCATCTTCCTTTTAGAAAAACAAAACAAACAAACAAACAAAAAACCCTCTAATTGTTTAAAAACAGAATCTCTTCTCTGGATTTCAGCTCTCCCTGACCCAGTTTATCCCACCACCCCTTCCCACATCTCTCCCACCCCAGTCTCAAACTTGTGTAGACAGTGTACAAGGCCCAATTCCATGTCGACTCATCTTCTTCCTTTACTCCATCCCCACTAGATGTGTTCAATCCTGAACAACCAGGCTCAAATGGCCCCAGCTGCTTTCTGTCTCCCGACACCCAGCCATTTCTCTGTACTCCTTGACCAGTTGTCTTGAATAGCTGCCTGCTTTATTCTTTCCCAGGTTCTGACCATCTTTATCAGCTTGACTCTAGCCCCCAAACCTCCAAAGCCTTTCCATGCTCTCCTTTGTCCTCTCTTACTCTACTCCACTGCAGCTTGGCATAAGTAACTTCCCTCTGCTTACATGAAATGGAACCCCAAATCCTGTACACTGACTCTCCCATCCTCACAGCCTGCCTTCCTGCACTCCCATCCCAGAACCCTATGTTAGAAATAACTATTGGTTCCCTAACCACAACCTTGTCTCATGCTTAATCCACTCTCTGCTCAGGGTAGCCTTCTTTCCCTCACCCCAAACCACATTGCAACAGAACCCGTTCTAAATGTCCTAATTGCTCCTGACTAAGAGTCCTGTTCTACTCTGAAACCCCATCACCCTGCGGTCTTTGTGCCTGCGAGCATGCTCAACCTATGACCATGGGCTGCGTGTGGCAGCCTGTGGTTAAGGGTAGCTATAAACCCTTTCTAATACAAAACCATAGACTTACTTAAAACATGATGAGCTTTTCCAATTTTCAAACTGGATTGTTAGTCCTCAAACGTCAACTTTATAGATGGCAATGTTGTGTCAAAATGTCAACAGGTTGGGTGCACTTGGTGGAGTTTTGAGTGCATGTACTATCTTTATTGAGAATGTGAGTTTCCTAGAATTGACTCTCACATTCCCAACCTAGCCATTTCCTGCTACATATATTTGTGGAGTGTGTAATTAGCCAATATCCCAACAGAAGACAGTAATGACTATCTTACATATTTTTATCAATAGGAATTGAGTGTGGGAGCATGAGAAAGTGAGACCTACCTGTATCATTAGGTGGCGAAGCTTAGGATTAAAATCACACAGACACGGTGAGTTACAGGTGCAATCTCGCTTCTTGTTTTCATTTGACACTGGCAGACTTTAACTGCTATTTTCAGCAATGGTTTTTCTCTCTCCTCACCCCCTCCTCTTCCCTCACCCTCTTTTTTTACTTCCCTCCCTCCATCAATCCTTCCCACTCTATCTCCTTCCCATAGTGGTCTGTGTATAAGATTACACCAGGCTTGCTCTCTGGGATTCAACCCAAGTCCCAACCATAAAGTCATCTTGACCTATAGAGCTTTCATCCTGTTCCATTCCAAAACAAATGTAGTGACTTTTTTATTGAAACAGAAACAGTTCCCACTTGGTGAGAAATAATTCCAGGGGCCAAGGCTCAGTCAATACAATACCTGTCGCACAGGTATGAGGACCTGGTGTGGATCTGCAGCACCCCCACAAACGCTGAGCCTAGTGGCATGCACTGTGGGATGATGGGCAGGGACGGGCAGATCCCTGGAGCTCATTGTCCAGTCTATTCCTCCCAAATCAGTGAGCCCCAGATGCAGTGAGAAAGTCTGCCTCAGAAGCGAAGGTGGGGAGTGATGGAAGAAGACCCCAGTACTGACCACCTCCATACACATGCATGCACACCAACAGGAACATGCGCACACACCTACACAAATATATGCATACATATACCACACACACACACACACACACCATAATTCAAAAAAAGCAAATTACATGAGAAAATCCTACTGTTTACACCATAGTCCCTCAGTTCATCAACTCAGAAATAACTTATGCACCATTTTCTTGGTCAACTTTCTATACGTTTCCTCTTCTTGCAAATACACTTACGCACATACACAGAGACAGAGAAAGACTGGACAGACAGAGCCGGGCAGGCAGACAGATGGAAACAGAGACATAAAGATTTATGTTACATGTATTTGTTGCTTTTCATAAAAGCAAAGGAACACAATGCACACACATCTTATGCGTCTTGGGTCCTTTCATTAACAGCAGTCAGTGGTTTATGAAACTAAGTTAATAAATCTAAAGCCCTTAGAACATTGCTTGAGCCCTAGTAAATGCTAAATCAATGTCCCTTCCCATGAGAGGAGGTCAAAGAATAGACTCCAGCATTCCAGTCTCTCAGAGCACCAAGACAAACATGGTTCCACAGGACAAGGGCCCCAGGGATGCTTCCCCAGAAACAAGCCTCTGAAGACTATACTATTACCTCTCCTGGCGCCTGTGTGGTATTTGAAAAAGATGTTGCCATCAGAGGTCACACTTCCTCAAATGAAATTTCGTGTCTCTCCCTCCGGTACAGATACATCTAAACTACGCATGGGGAGCTACGGCTTCATGGCAGGTTTTGCTGCAACTATTCTCAGAAAACTGAGAAATGCCTTCTGCCCTTTCAGTTCATCACATCACAGTAGCAATGTTAAACTCCCCAAAAAAGAATGAATGACATTGAGGCCTCAGTCTGGCTAAAGATGGCTCAGCTCCACACCAGGTCGGAATGTTCCTGAAAGGTAATGCATGGGGAGAGACCCTTGCATTTGGTTCTGGTTCCAAATCTCTCCACTGGGACCCCCCAATTAAAGCAGAACTTGTGGCAGCTGGAAATTCTGAGGTTCATCAAAGCAGGGGCAAGGGCAGGGCTGGAGAGGAGACCAGAGAGGTCTGTCCTCTTGCAAGCAGTCTTTGGTTCCGACTCCTTTGCTAGAGTGTGGCATGAACACTATGTGCTCTGGCCACACCATTTTCAGTTCCCCAGAGACACCTTTTCATTTCCTGATGTAGACCGTGACAGAGGCCTTTCACTTGCCCAGGCCATCTGACCCACAATGCACCTGTCACACTCAGCAACCAAGGTAGCCTGGGGGTAGGATGCGGGGAAGGGCAAAAAGTTTTGAAATATGGGGTTATTTGGGTGTCTGGGGAATTTGAGAGAACTTATGACTGCACTTAGGAGGGAGGCTGGTGACTTAAATAAACATGGATCGTTCCAGAACAAATATAATTGAGCCGATTTAAATTCATCACCCCCCTCCCTCCTTGCCAGGGCGTTTTGTTTTCAATGGGCATCATTTGTGTGTTCATGGGTCTGTGCACACACTCCCAACCAAAAGTTGGGAGAAATGCCAAATGGTAGCCCTCCCAATACCATCAAGAAGGAAACAAGAGATGCCTGACCCTATGCTCTACCCCACTGAGAGGCTTCTGCGGGGTGGGCACTGGGTCAAAATAAAGCCAACTACTGCAGACAACTGTTTTTGCCACAGGATCTCAAAGCCCTGCAGCGCCCGATACACGTGACCCACATAACTACACAGACACCGGGCGTGGGGAACAAGCCAGCGCCGAGACAGCTGCAGCCCCTCCGCAGCTCGGCTTGTCGTGCCAAACACCTCGAAGGGCCTGACAAGGAGAAGATGTCAGTCCAGGAGGAATCTGAGTCAACGCAGTTGCAAGAACAAGAGATGAAAATGAGCCCAGGCAGTTGAGGGAAGAGACCTCAGAAGGTTTGTGTCCTCGGCCAGAACCTGGAGGTGTCCTTGGTTCCACTCTCACCAGAGGCCACTGACTTCAAAGAAGCGCTGTGTGACCATGAACATCTGTCACCCTAATTCCCTAATGCCCACCTGAGGCAAGAAATAAAGCCTCCCTCAAACCTAAAGGCACCTACTTTTACCGTATCAGCATTTGGTCAGGCTGCCTAGGCCAGCGTCAGTGCCAGCATCAGTGATCGCTCGTCAGTGTTCCACACCAGGGCAAGGAGATACGAGATGGCTGCAAGCAGTAATCAAGCCGACCCTTGAGAACCCTGGGTGAGAACGAAAAGTGAGGGGACAGAAGGACGCACAAACAGTGTGCCAAGGCTCAGACCAGAGAAGAGTTCGGGCCACCCTGTCACTTCTGTTCATGCAAGGACTGAGGCCGATGTAGGCTGGGTCTTATTCCGAGCAAGGGATTGGTGTAAGGCCAGTGCACACAGATGGAGGAGAGGCCCACGGTTGGACATGAGCTCGGGGAAGGGGTCAGACTCCCTCCAGGGAAGGATGGATGACAAGGCGACGCAGCTGTTGCAAGGGGCTGTGCTGTTCCAGTGGCTTTAGGGAATTAATTCAGAAAAAAAACACTTAATATAGTCTGGCTCCCAGTTGCTTACACTAAGAAGCTCTGTGATAGTAGTGAGACCTCCTGCTGTTCTCCCTCCCTCCTCTCCCTCCCTCCTTCCCTCTCCTCATCTAATCTGTCTGGAAGACCTATTGCTCCTATTTTCAACCTGCAAACAAAATCGGACCCTTCCTGACCATTCCCACTGCCGTGCCTGCCATGCAAACCTTTATCTTTGACGTCCATCTCTGTCTGCTACTGCTCATGAGGCAGAGATACCTTTAAAATCTAAGTCAGATGGTGCTTCTCTTCTCCCTTCTAGAAACCCTCCAGCAACTTCGCCATCTAACTCAGAGGAGAAGGGAGAGGCTACGGCCCTCTCATCACCCTCGAAGATGCTCTGCATGCTGATCCCGTGGCTGCTCAGTCTCTACCTCCCACTACCCCATCACTTCCCTCACTTTCTCCAGCCAGACCCATCTTCCTCTTGGTCAAGACCGCTCCTTCCTCAGGGACTTCCTGAAATGTTGTCTCTGGGTCTTGGGGACCTCTTTCATAAAGGTCACAACTCATCCCCTCAGCTCCTTGAGGCCTTTCCTCATCTGTCCACCTAGGAGACTCCACCTCATCCAGAACTGCCCCCTTTGGGGTGCCCTATTTTTTTTTAAACCACATTCCACATTCTAATGTCATAAATAACATGTATCAGTTAAGAACAGAGATAATTCTAGTAAAGGAGTCTGTGGGTGACTTTGCCGTGGTGCATGCACTAAAGAGTAAGGAACTCAGTCCACTGTCCCATGTGCAGTCCATTGCTGAGTGAAACATCATTTTGATGCACATGAATATGTAAGGATGTATGATGAAGTTACTATGTGTTTATCATGCATTCTCTCTCTGCTAAAATGTAAAACACCAGGAGAACAAGGAGTTAGATGGCTGTTGACTAGAAGGGGAACCCCTCCGTTGCTGCACCATCCATCCTCCGATACATGTGTTGAATGCGTTTATTGAATACACCCACACAATGCCAGGCACTGTCCTGTGGTGATATTTTATTTGTGCTCTAATAAATAAATCTTGTGTGGAGATCAGAGGAAAAAGCCAGCCACTGTATTAAACATAGAGGCCAGGCAGTGGATCCAGATCTCTGTGAGTTCAAGGCCACACTGGGAACAGAGCCAGGCATGGTGGCACACGCCTTTAATTCCCAGCACTAGCTAACCATAGAGGTCTGGAGGTCCATACAGACAGACAGGAAGTGATAGAGCTGGGCAGAAAGAGGAAGTGATGTAGGTGGGCGGAGAGAGGAAGTGAGATGGCAGCCACAGATAGGTATATAGGCATGAGTATACAGGAAGTGGCTCTCTCTTGGGCTGAGAATTTCCCAGTGGTAAGAATTGTGGCTGTGGCTTGTTCTGTTCCTCTGATCTCTTGGCTTTCACCCCAATATCTGGCTCCAGTTTTGTTTTTTGGTTTTTTTTATATTAATAAGACTGTTTAGCAATTTGTCTTACACTGTCCTGGGACCTAAAATACAAAGGTGTGCAAAACCTGTCTCCCTGCAGCTCTTGGCCTAATGCATGGAGATGGATATTTCACAAACAAGGGAATAAAACTGACATAAGAAAACTGTTAAAAATAGTCCAGGAAGGACATGTGTTTGTGGTTAGGTAGGTGGTAGGTGAGTGAAAATTACTGATAAGATTTAAGGTTCACTTAGAAGATGGGGACGATATACATTATGAATGAACTGAGGAGAATTCTTATGACAGTGGTGGGTCCAAACCTTCTGATTCAAGAAACTTGGTGGTAATTGCTAATACTTTAATGGTAGAGAAGGCTAAATAATGGCTTTCCAAAAGATATTTGTACTCTGTTGTGGAATGTTATTTTAACTAGACAAAGATGTGTTATATTGGCTTCTGCTGCAGAATATTACTTTCACTGTGTAAAGGTGTGTTACTTGTGTGTATGCTGCATTTGTTTGATTGTGTAAAGATGGGTTGCATTTGTTTCCCCTGGCCTGCCTAAGCACCTGATTGGTCTAATAAAGAGCTGAATGGCCAAGAGCTAGGCAGAGAAAGGATAGGTGGGCCTGGCAGGGAGTGAGAATAAATAGGAGGAGAAATCTAGGCTTGAGAGAGGAACAAGAGGAGGAGGAGGAGAGAATGAGGGAGACACCCAGGGCCAGAAGCCAGGCAGCCAGACACGAGAAGCAGTGAAAGTAAGATACACAGAAGGAAAGAAAAGGAAAAAGCCCCGAGGCAAAAGGTAGATAAAGAGAAACGGGTTAAGTTAAAAGGGCTAGCCAGAAATGAGCCTAACCTAGGCGAAGCATTCATAACTAATAATAAGTCTCCCTGTCATGATTTGGGAGCTGGTTGGCGGCCCAAAACAAAAAGCGTGGTCCAGTACTCTTAAGCCCTAAAACCTGCGAATCCCATCTTATTGGGGGAAAATAGTTTTTCCAGGTGTGATTTAACTGAGGTTGTTAAATGGGCAAATTATCAGAATTATCTGAGTAGGTGCACATGTAATCATGTACATAGCTATGAGGAGCCAATAGGTGGGAATGGGGTGACATGACTATAATCACAGACCTCAAGGGGCTGAGCTAGACAGATTGCAAGGTGGGTGTCTGACTGGACAAAATAAAATGACCCTGTGTCAACCTTACAAAGAAATAGGGTCAGAGGCATGCTTGAGTGCATACACACAGAATAAAGGGTCAGCAGAGAGACGATGGTGCCGGCTTAAAGATGGAAAGATGTGGCCGTGGGCAAGCTTGAAAGTTAATTTTACATATTACCTTGACCGTGCATGGGTTCCCAGAGGTTTGTTCAAATAGAGTTCTGCGTGCCTGTGAGGTTGTTTCTGGAGGCTACTAAAGCGATTGCCCTCCTGCTCAATCAACTGAAAAGAACAAAAAGGCTAAGGAGGAAGCCATTCTTCCTCTCTGACTTCTGAACTGGGGTACCGGGCTTTTCCTCCCCTCACCCTGGAGCTTAGAGTGCTTGTTGCAGCTTGGTGACTGTAGGACATGAGACATGTCAGCCTCTGGGATGGGTGGATGGATGGATGAGTGGATGAATAGATAGATATATAGACACAGATAGAGAGGATATACAGATAAATTATATAGGTTCTGTTACTCAGGAAAACAGATTAATGTATCCAAAAATGCTAGCAGCCACCAAGAGCAGGAAAAGACAAACTCATCACTAAAGCCCCCATAGAGAGGGTAGCCCACTCAGCCACTGAAGGCCAATCAGGTGGATTCTATTAGACTTCTCACCTGCAGAATTTTGAAAAGTCATATGTGCACTGTTGAGCCAATAAGTTTATAATGATATGTCTCAGAGGCCACGGGAAATTTGCAAGATGGGAAATACTGTAAGACAGGCATCGATATTATTTTTGAGACAAGATTCCAGTCACATGCTGGTTGGAAAGCCAACCACGTCTCAACTTAGATGTGCCACCTGTGACTCACAGAGTGCTCTGAGCAAGCATTATGCTCCAAGGACATCACAACTAGAGAGCCATGGGAAGTAGAGAAGACTACTATGCTATGCCCAATGTCTAGACTTCTTGACATCAGATGACAGGGCAGAAGAGAAGTCTGAGGAAAAAACAAGGAGGCATGGAGACTTGGAGCAGCGAAAGATGAGAATTTGGGATGGCAGTGCCGTAGATTGTGAAGTGAATGGGGATGGAGCAGCTGAGACCTGCTGCGTGGGCCGTTGATTCTTAAAGTTTGCCTGGGAACGTACATAGACCGTAGGCAGTGACTATGGATGTTGGATACAGGAAAGCTCCTTCATTCTTGTTCTCCAATGGAAACGTTTAGAGCATTGAGTCTGCCTGATTTAGAAAATGACCCAATAGAGCCAGGCAGTGGTGGCGCATGCCTTTAATCCCAGCACTCCAGAGGCAGAGGCAGGTGGATCTCTGTGAGTTCGAGGCCAGTCTGGTCTATAGAGTAAGTTCCAGGACAGGCTCCAAAGCTACACAGAAAAACCCTGTCTCAAAAAACCAAAAAGAAAAGAGAGAGAGAGAGAGAGAGAGAGAGAGAGAGAGAGAGAGAGAGAGAGAGAGAAGAAAATGACCCAGTAAGGAGAATGGTAGGAAATGCAGATTTGGGATGTTATTACCTCCTGGAGACTGAGAGAGCAGTCAATAGAAGATGCAGAGTACAGAGCTCTCTCTCCTGGTGGCAGTTAGGATCCCTGGAGACATATACAAAATCTCAGCCCACACTCCACAGAATAAGTTGAACTCCAGACATCAGTCATTTGGGAGTTTTGTTAGGGATAGTCAAGTAGTTTCAATGCATGTCCCAGGAGACTCACAGCACACCTGATATGTATGGTATTATGTCCAAAGGGGATCAGGCATAGGTAATCCATAGATGTACATTAGAACATTTATTCCTGTCTTAATCAGAGTTTCTATTGCTGTGAAGAGACACCACAACCATGGCAGCTCTTATAAAGGAAAACATTTCATTGGGGCTAGCTTACAGTTCAGAAGTTTGGTCCATTGCCCTCATGGCAGGAAGCATGGCAGCATGCAGGCAGACACGGTGCTGGAGAGGTAGCTGAGAGTTCTGCATCTGGATCTACAGGCAGCAGGAAGAGAGAGTGAGCCACTAGGCCTGATTTGAGCTTCTGAAGCACTCCCAGTGACGTACTTCCTCCAACAAGGCCACACCTACTCCAACAAGGTCATACCTCCTAATAGTGCCACTCCCATGAGCCTATGGGAACTAATTTTATTCAAACCGCCATAATTGCCCATTCTCGACTTCGTATTATGAAAATTCATAGCGAGGTCAGGTATATGCTGTGCATGTGATCCAAGAAAAGCACTGAGGGCTGGTAATGAAGAAATAATAGTGTAATCATGCTGAGCAGAAAATGGAAGATGTGTAGAAGAAATGTACAAGTAGCTAGAAGTAACCAAGAACTGATAGCTAGACTGTCCATCCATCACCCAGCTACAACTGGACAGACTCCTAATACCTGTAATGTCAGCAATTTCACAATTAAATAGAAGGGGATGCTCCAGCAAGAGCAAGATTCAGAAGCTGTAAGAGCATTGAGCACAGGAAAGAATGGGGACTCTAACTGTGAGGGACCCAGAGTTGTACCGCTGGTGTGGGGCATGCTGGGATATATTCATTGTTCTCTAAATACTTTAGGGATATGGGAGATAATGGTCATCTCTTAGTCTCCAGAGGTAGTTAATACAGTCCTCAAGCCACAAGGACACATCAGCAGTACAGTGTCACACCAGTTCTCCAGAGAGGACGGGCTCTTAGTTCTCGGGATAGGCAGCAAGGCTTGTCACCATCAGGGATTTTCATCCGGTAATCTCCGTGTGACATTCAGAAAGTGACCACTAGGTGGCAGCTGCGTGCCGTGAAGAAACGAACCCAACTCTACTTGGCGCTCAAAAGCCAAATTTCAGCAAACTCCTGTGCCAGCTAGAGGGAGAAGCCTGGGCACAGGATGGCTGCAGGTTGTTACTGAATCTGACCTCACCCACTAGCCCACATACGGATGAAATGAGTGACTGTAGTCTAAAAGTTGGATCTTAATTCATATGGATTAATTTAAATATGAAAACAGATGTTCAGCTCAGTTATTAAAAAAAAAAAAAAAAAACTTTTAAGTCAACCTGGGTATGGAAACGGTAGTATGACAATCTACTTCCTCATCTGTGAATTTTATGACTAGGTAGTTCCAATGAAAATACTGAAATTAAGCTTGGCAACGTCACCCACTGAGTTTTGAAGACATTGTATGACTGCCACAGGTAAATATTCATGTTTTTCCACAGACTTCAGCCAACATACTGCTTTGGCATAGAAATGCATTATAAAATAACTACCTCAATAAAAATAATTAATTCTGTCACCTCATAGAGTTACCATTTTGTATGTATTTGAAAAGATCTATCGTCCTAATAAACTTCACATATACAATGTTTTTTAAAGTATTCCTAGTTTTCATTAGTTATGCAGATCTTATATTGATATGCTCTATTAAGTAAAGCATATTACTTAATATAAAGTAAGACTTAATATGAAGGCATTACTTAGTAGAAAGTAAAGTATATTACTGAAATGAAATTTCACCTTCTTTCTGTTCACTGCTTGGTTTGGTTGGGGAGGTGCTGCGTCATTTACTAAAAGAAAACAAAACACGGGAGTGGAGATACACCGGGGCAGGACAGTCCTCTCCAGCCTCCTGCAGACTCTGGTCCTTTCTCTACCTGGCCCTGGACCCTCCAGTCCATGCCTCTCCACAGGGGGATACTTCCCTTCTTACCCACCCAGGCAGTTTCCCTCTGGATTCAAACAATGGTGAGCTTCTCTGTTCTGCCTCTTCCCTCTCCTCCACCTGCCTCCCTCCAGCGGGCTTCCGTAGTGACTGCAGAAGGGACCTTCCTATCCACTCATCCAGCCTTGTGCTAATCCCAGAGCTGATAGGGCAGGTTCTAGATTCTTCCAGGAGCTCTTACTTCTCAGGAATTAAAAGAAAAAAAATTTAGAAATGCAAGTATTAAAAAGAAAAATATGTAGACAGTGGAAGCAATGAGAGATTTTTTGTTTGTTTGTTTTAATAACGTTGTTCCCTCCTTTTCTATGTTCAATGTGGGCAGCAAGCTCACGTGTACGCCTGGCCAAGCACAAGGTCTCTGAGGAAACAGTAGGGTTAACGGTGACCAGCACTAGAAGGGCGAGCTCTGGGAGCAAAGCCACAAAGGGACAGACTAGAGGCTGAATTCTCCCACCTTGCTGTACTTGTCTTAAAGCTCTGGTCTAGGCTTTCTGGAAAGCACTGAACAAATGTTATTGTTTTGGTGACCCCCCCCCACCTCCCACCCCACTTCCCATCCCCCACCTAGGCTTTCCCACCACCTTCCTTGTTTCATTAGTCAAGAACCCTTCAGAAACTCCATAAATGACCCGGAATGTTTGCTTCATGGGAGTCAGTGATGTTAGATTTTTCTTTTGAGTGAGAATCACAACTGAGCAAGGGGTACAGCTCCTTAGGGATTGGATGGGTCAGGATGCTGTTCTAATACAGCATCAGTCAGGACCTGTGACATGTGATCAGGATGCTGTGCTTACATGCCATCAGTCAGGACCTGTGACTTGTGGTTAGCCACTGGCCGCGGCTCTCTGGTTCTGTAAAAAATGCAGTAGGAAGCTGAGCATTTGGTGTCTGCATGCTGCCCACCTATAGGAAACATCAGAATGGGTAGAAGATAATCTATCCCAATCCAAATTCCACCAGTTCCCAAATAGATGGTCCTTTGGGTTGGGGGGGGTGTCATTTTTCTTGACTAAGATAATTATGTGGAAGCTACAAGTAATTTTCACCTTACTCAGAGATAAACATGCTTAGCTTTTGAGAGCATATAATTTTTTAAAAAGAGTTTCAAGGCAATTACCCTGAATAACTGGAAAAGGCTGCTCCTAGGCTTTGTGGGCTACTTGAGAAAATTTCCAGTAGCAAGGCTAGATACATCCTTATGGGCTATTGGTTAGGGGCCCCCAAATCCCCAGAACTATGCAGGTTCTTGCCATTCCTAGTGATTGACCACCAGAACTAGACGATAAGTGACCCTATTGCTGAAGATGCCATGCACTTTTCTTGTATGATATATGATATGGATTCACAACACGCCCCCATGGTTGGGCATGGTTGTGAATGCCCAGCAGACCTAGGCACTTCCACCTAGCCATTTCCGGGTCAAAACGTCTAGCATGACCAGGACCCCGTGGCTTTGCATGGTTGTGTAAAGCACGCAACACAACCATGTGATCTTCACGCATGCGTGGAGTAGCCACATGGGCCTGTGTGTGCAGGCGCAGCCCAGCCTTTATAAGCGGGCGCCATATTCCCATCTCCATCTTTTACTCACGTGTCTTTTCTGCAGGCCTGTGCACATCTGTCTCTCTTATCTTAATAAAACTCTTGTTAGTGGATTCTGTTGTGTTTCGTAACATTTCCTCACAGGGTAAGAGCACTGCCAAATAACCAACAATATAGAGAAATCAAGCTAGAACTGAGCTGGAAGCTTCCTCTCTGCCAGCTAACTTTCATGGTTCCAGAAGATGCTATGTAGGCTGCTGAGGGGGAGAGTATCAGTGGCCTTATCCACCTATGAGCCCTATGAATTATAAGACCATCTACCAGGCAAAATGTGCCCACTTGTGCAATAGTGGCATTACTGGTATGGGGTAACCAACAGCTCTTTTACTAGAACTAAGGCCTGTGCCACAGAAGGGGATAGTACACACCAGGTACTAAAGACCTAATCAAAAACCAATAGTTGTGGAAGTCATAGGTGCTGGAGATGAGTAACTGAATACTGTTGCTAAGCTAAATTGGTATAGCTTCAAATTGCCTTCTAAATGTTTGTCTTTACCTATAACAAAAGCTACTCTTAGCCCTAATCAAAGAAGCCTCTTCAGTGAACAATGGTAAATACAGAGACTCATGGCTTCTCAAGGTACATGAGAATACATGATGAGCACTGATTCCTAAAAGAGACATCTATACTTGCCCCTCAAAGGCTCAGAGAACACCGAAGAAGAGGAGACAGAAAGAGTATAATATCTAGAAGAGATCAAAAAGGACTGAGGAATCCCACTTTCCAGGCTAGACACAGCCGTTGCAATCACCAGCTCCTCGCAGCTAGGGATGCATCCACTAAATCTACGCAAGAATGGGCCAGGCAGCCAGTAGTCAAACATGAGTCAGGGAGGAATTCGGAGGGTCCTACTTCTCACTGATGAACTGTTTGCTAACATTTACCATTGATAGCTTCAAAGAGATGGGCAGTCTTTGTCCTCCATTATCTACCCACTGGTGGCCCCACCAGACTCCAAAGGATAATTCTAATCCAGGGATCACATAAATGGCCATGGTTGATCTAAATGGGTCACCAAACAAAACCAAAAGTCGTGAATCTGGGAAAGGGATAGGTATGGAGGAAGGGGCGTTGATAAGAACAGAAGGCAATAAGAAAGAGTAGCGGAGAGAGTGATCAGGATGTATTATATACATGTATGGCCATATCAAAAAATGAAATCAATATAAAAGCCAGCAATAGCAACAACAAAAACAGACTATATCTGCTCTATAAATTTCAGTTTTTATGGTAGATTCATTTAGCATAAACTCAATTAGATGAGAAAGTGAAAGTAGGCTTTCAGAATTTCTTCTTTCTTTTCTTCTTGGTTTGTTAATAATAGACTGCAACAGAAACTATTGGTGTCCCATAAAAAGAAAACTATGCTAGAGTTTTACAATTTTCTTCAACCTGGGAACTGCTGATTGCATGTCTGTGCAAGGACTTTCTCTACATATTGACATTCAGTTATTCCTGGTCTATCAGGACACATGCTTATTCAGCAACACAAAATGAGAAATATCAAGTATATAAATGTTACCAAGGAAGAGTATTTTCCTCTTGTTGAAAAGTCCCAAGCTACAACACTTCTTAGCTTCCTATTTCTAGTCTGCAGTCTCTACATACTTCTCTCTTTAAACATACATACATACAGAGAGAGAGAGAGAGAGAGAGAGAGCTGGTAGACTTGTGCCTGTGCTTGCCAATGCCAGGGTAACAGGCCTTGACACATGGCAGGAGGTGGGAGTCACCTACCACTCCTAACTTACTGCCAATCAGGTGCATCTTCTTGACTAGATTCAGCTGACCACTGGATTCCCAGGCCCTTCCAAAGAGGAAGTGTAAAGTTGGAACCTGTGGCAAACTCCAATGCTGACACTGTGACTACTGACCCAACCAGACATCTGAGCTCAAAGCAAACTCATATGAGACGATGTTCAGAAGATGGAAAACCAAGATGAGACTCCTGGGCATTATTTTTAGATGTGTTACATTTGTTTATGCTGTGGAACATTTGTTTAATGATGCAAAGATGTGTTGCATTCTTTTATGTTGCATTTGTTTAACTCTGGAAAGCTGTGTTACTTTGCCTGTCTAAGATACCTGACGGTCTAATAAAGAGTTGAATGCCCCACGGCGAGGCAGGAGAAGGGATGGGCGGGGCTGGCAGGCAGAAAGAATTAATAGAAGGAGAAATCTGGGAGGAGAAGAAAAAGAGCAAGAGAACAAGGAGAGGAGGATGCTAGAGGCCAGCCACCCAGCCACCCAGCCAGTCATGGAGTAAGAGTGAAAGTAAGATATACAGAAGTTAGAAAAGGAAAAAGACCAGAGGCAAAAAGGTAGATTGGATAATTTAAATTAAGAAAAGACAGCAAGAAGCAAGCCAAGGTAAGGCCAGGCATTTAAAAGTAATAATAAGCCTCTGTGTGTTATTTATTTGGGAGTTGGGTGGTGGGCCCCCCAAAAAAGACAAAGAGCAAAAACAAACAACAATACTGGGCCTTCTGGATGCCAAGAGGTATAATGATCCCACAGAAATCAAGTTCTAGAGAATGAGGAGCACATGATGAAGAGCCACAATGAAAAACACACCAATTGAACTGGAAAGATGGCTCCATTTATGGCATTTGCTGCTCTTACAGAGAACCTGAACTGAGTTCCCAGTACCCACATCAGTGGTTCAGAATCACCTATAACCCAACTCC
Organism: Peromyscus aztecus; assembly: GCA_902168405.1. Lineage (NCBI taxonomy): Eukaryota > Metazoa > Chordata > Mammalia > Rodentia > Cricetidae > Peromyscus > Peromyscus aztecus. The sequence goes on from CABHPQ010171072.1 coordinate 30,081, forward strand.
AGGGGAATCTGTGGCCTCTGGCCTCCTCAAGCACCTGCACCCCCATATGCATACCCCCACACATGCACATAATAAAAAATAATAAAAATAAATAAAACATAACAATTGAAAGTCTAAAAGGGAGACACTTCAAAGAGATAGACCTAATGGGAGCCAGGAGTGAATGCTCACACACAGGCAGGCCTTACAAGGAAATGATCTTCAGGAACAAAATGCAGTAGAAATGAAGTGGATAACTAGTAAAGAAATACCCATAGTCCCTAAGAAAATCAAAGAAGAATGAACGCGCTGCTTCCTGAGCATAGGGGCCAGTGGGACTACAAGACTTCTGCCAACTCCCCATCAACTTCTAGCCCCAGTGAGGCAATTCCTACTATTAGGTCTGCTTTGGTTTTTGTTGTTGTTGTTGTTGTTGTTGTTGTTTTGAAGTCAGAAGTCATAGTCGCCTAACACATTAGACTAAAATTAGAAACTGTAAGCATTTCCACATATAGTTTTTGTTATTTTGAAATCAAAACTAAGAAATGGGAATTGCTCCAAAAAGGTGACCTTAACCCCTACCCCACCACAAAAATTCTAAATATCTTTAATATATCGCAACCACACAGGAGCTAACAGAGGATTATGTGGACTGTGTCTTATCAATCATGTTTACAGAAAGGGGGATTTAGCGAGTCTATGTGAAGCAAAACAATGTGTTTCTGTGGGGTCATAAGGGGGTGAGAGCTGGGTTCTAGGCCAGAAAAATTTGGTTAATTTGAAAATTTTTTGAAAGAATTTGAATTCTGCTTTAAAAGAGAAATTGGTGAGATTGAAGGTGCAACTGAACAGCTGCTCAGAAAACATCTGCAAATGTTTGTATGTTACAACTGTCAAAGCTCTAGGTGAAAAATCCTGACTTTTCGCTGTTCATTTCTCAGCTCTTCCCTGGCCTCTGTGACCTCCACACAGGGTCCTACCAGCAGGCTGACATCTTACCCACAGTGAAGAGCTTTCTTCAGGGAACAGAAACGGAGTGATAAGAGACACTGAGCTGCAAACCTAGTCAGACCCTCACTCATCTTCTTTCTGTGTACACAGAGTTAGTCTCAGCCCTACTTAATGACCAGTAGTCATTATGTGTCCTAATTCAGAGGCTCTAAATCAATGCTAATTTAGGCCTAGGGCAGTCACCTCCTGCCCCATCATCAAAGAGGCCTATTTAGAGTGGCCTCTGCAGACAATCCTCAGAAGCTCAGAAGTCACATCCCAGGTATTGACTGGTGGAAGTCAGGCACGAAATGGCAGGAAACAGCATCAGACACTTGGTGGCCTCGCATAGCTCAAAACTGTAGGTTCTGAACAATTACAAAGTATGTCTGTGTGAATCCAGGAGAAGCCCACAGGCCCAGGGATCAAGTCAGTATGTCCTTGGCATTTACTAAGTCCAGATGTCTTTATTTCTGGGCAAGTCAGAGCCTGTCCAGATGGCATCTTGATTGCATTTCGCCCAACTGATTAACTTTCTAAGGCTGATCACGCTTCCAAATGCTCTCTCCATCCTGGGGAAATGTGATTATCTACAAGGTAAGAGGAGGAATCACTGTACAGGATTGAAAAGTGGAAGTTTCCGAATGTAGGCCCTGAGCTCCTGGGACTCTCACACCCAGCACATCTTAGGCCACATGGCTAAGGTTAGGGGATTATTTCCATTACAAACAAGGTGTTTCTTGGGGGCAGTATGGTAGCAGCAAGATGGTGATTCTAGAAGCAGACACAGCCACTTAGGAGTTCTCTGTTCTCTACTTCCCTACCTTGACCTTGCTCATAACCCTGAGCCACTCTGGTCTTAGTTTACTTATCTGTCCATTAGAACCCATGCCAACAAGTTCTGAAAATATAAAGGGTATAGCATGCCAAAAGGCTACAAGGGCACATGGCACCTAGTAATTGTTTCCTCTGTGTATTTTGATGTTGCCACCAGCTACTTTTAAGAAGCTGTTTCTTCAGGCTCTATCCTGAATGCGGACCAGAAAAGAACCCGGACATCATGCGTTTTCTATCCGTGGATATCATCAGCTTTCACTGGTTGCTCTCTTTTCATAAGCACTCTTGAGAGGGGAGCACAGAAGGAGTCACTTCTCTCTCACAGAAGACACGGAGACACTTAGGAGCTAATGATGGGCCCAAGGTCACAGAAGGACCCGTGTCTGAAGATTGAAACCTTGGAGGCTGTTGAACTCTGCTGATAATCCCATCGACAAGAGGAAAATAGTGGTTAGCTCAGCAATTTTGTTCATCTGTTCAACCACCCCAAAATGCTTTGAGTCATGTGGATGGGCTTTTTCTGAAAAAAAAAAAAAAAAAAAAAAAAAAAACGAAAATGAAGCAAGGATGCCATGTCATGTCGCTGCTGTGGAAGTTGTTGCCTACCCTTTGCCGGTTCAGGAAATCTTTCCTTCCAATGTTCACTGTTCGGGGCTAAAAGCCTGACAACACACAGAATGTAAAAAATATTTCAGAAAGGCCAAAAGTAAAGGAGTGGATTATGAAAACTCCTAACTCTTGGGACCATTAGACTCATCGGTTGTTCATTTATAGTCTTTTTGTTTGGTTGGTTTTTGGTTTTGGTTTTTGTTTGGTTTGGTTTGGTTGATTGGTTTTTTGGTTTTTTTGAGACAGGGTTTCTCTGTGTAACAGCCCTGGCTGTCCTGGAACTTGCAGAGATCCACCTGTCTCTGCCTCCCAGCTCCTGAATGCTGGGAGGCATGCACCACCATGCCAGAAGCCTATAAGGGCACCTGGTACCTAGTAATTGTTTCCTCTGTATATTTTGGTGTTGCCACTAGCTACTTTTAAGAGGTACACCTGCTTCATTTATACCATACCCTGCCTCATGTATATATAGTCTTAATTAGAGAAATGACAGGGGTGGATTAGATTCCTTTTAAACTTATTTTTAGGTTTAAGTTTTCTGTTTTCAATGTACCACTCTTAAGACCACTGTGGTGATTTGAATGAAAATGGCCCCCAGAGGCTCATAGGGAGTGGCACTATTAGGAGGTGTGGCCTTGTTGGAGTAGGTGTGGCCTTGTTGGAGGAAGTGTGCCACTGGGCATGGGTTTTGGGGCTCAGAAGCCCAAGCCAGGCCCAGTGGCACTCTGCCTTCCTGCTGCCTGCAGATCAGGATGCAGAACTCTCAGCTACCTCTCCAGCACCGTGTCTGCCTGCGTGCCGCCATGCTTCCTACCATGATGATAACAGACTAAACCTCTGAACTGTAAGCCAGTCCCAATTGGGTATTTTTCTCTATTAGAGTCGCCATGGTCATGGTCAGTCTTCACTGCAATAGAATCCCTGACTAAAACAACCACTTCATTTCAGATCTGAGAGTTTATTTCAGAATCCCAATGCCCAGGCCCACACTCCAGTTCTGACTTCTCTGCCTTTTGATATTACACTCATTTACAGTTTCAAAGGCAAACCCTGGGGATGCCTTTAACATGTCCACCTTTATAAAACACATCCAATGAAAGAGAAGTTACCAAACATACTTACTGAATGGCTCGGGCAGGCCTTACCCTTCTCCCCAATCCCTCTTCCCTTCTAAACAGTTAGATTACACTCCGAAAGCTAGCCACCAAGGTCTATCCCCTTATCTGGCCACTCTCTCCTCCTGAGGCTGACCACCAAGGTCCAGCTATCAAAGTATTGAAGTTCAGCAATCAAAAGCCTCTTTGGTTCACCTAATTAACACACCTAATCATTCCTTTTTACCTTTATAAACTGCCATTTGCCTATGGGCCTGGACTGTCTCCTCTCTATCCAGAGATAGTCCTTTGTTCCTTGGGGCAAATATCCCTCCCCCCTCTCCCTTTTCTCTTTTCTCCTCTCCCTCATCCTCTATCTCCTGTCTTTGTCTCTTATTCCCTGACCTTTGTCCCTCTGGGACAAATAAGTCTCCTTTGTGCTGAGAGCTTGGTCTTAGGATGTCTTGTGCCGACTCTGGTCCTTTCACTGCTATTTTGGTTAATTGAAAGTTAGGGCTTAGCAAATGACTGTATGTCTAACTGTATGTTAGACATGTATGTGTAACTGGGTAAGCAGAAAAAAAGAATGAAATCTGGATTTGGGGAGATGTTCCAACTTTAGACATTAATTAATTAATTTGTTTGTTTGTTTACTTATGGTTTTTTGAGACAGGGTTTTTCTGTGTAGCCCTGACTGTCCTAGAACTCACTCTGTAGACCAGGCTGGCCTCAAACTCAAAGATCTACCTGCCTCTGTGTCCTGAGTGCTGGAATTAAAAGCATGCACCACCACTAGACAATTTTTAAATGACCATAATGAAGCCAGAGGGAATTAATATTTCCACTAACATCCAATAATAGTCATCTTGGGAAAAGATGAAACCCCAGACAAGAAACACAAACTGCACTTGCACCAAAGCAGGAAGAACTCCTTCCCCTGAGTACGTAGGCCAGGAAGACTTGGTCTTGGAGGTGCAGAAAGACCCCGGGGCATTTCTGAGATGCAAGCAAGCTGTCCCTGCCATAGGAAGACACCGTGCTTTCTGCTGGCAGCCATGTTGCCAACAACATACAGAACATCCCTCACTGAATATGCCATATATTGATTGTTTTGAGCTCCTGGTGGCTGAGAAAGAACACCATCATCTCCCAGTAGAGCCTCCCAGACTCTTCACTACTTTCCCACACCTTATCGCTCCTATCCCAAACAGCTTTTTCCTTCCCCTCGCTACATTTCCATAATTTATTAAGCTTCATTTCAACTGTATATGACCCTCTGTGTCTACTAGCTTCTTTGGGATTTGGAGGGTTTTTTTTTTTTTCTTTCTGTGGATCTCCATGTACCACATAAAAAATATCAACGTCAAATTAGATTTCAGCACTTTATAGCCTGCTCGTCTGTCTTCTATCAGTTCCTAGGCTCCACCTACAGAAGCTGAGAGGGGAGAGGTTTTTTCCTTTCCTCCCTACAAAATCGAACAGGGAAGCTGTGTGTGTCACCTCTCAAGAAGTGAACCCTTGCCGGGCGTTGGTGGCGCACGCCTTTAATCCTAGCACTTGGGAGGCAGAGCCAGGCAGATCTCTGTGAGTTCGAGGCCAGCCTGGGCTACCAAGTGAGCTCCAGGAAAGGCGCAAAGCTACACAGAGAAACCCTGTCTCGAAAAACCAAAAAAAAAAAAAAAAAGAAGTGAGCCCTCTTACTGGCTCTGTGCAACCTGATAACCCCACAGTGCCACCATCTGCAAAGGAGCAGGAGATGTTTAGTCAGGAGGCAGCCCACCATACAACCCTCAGAGGGAGGGAGTCACTTTGAGGGGAGCTCTACTTTGGGCCTTTACAACTCTACACCTTGTATCCTAACAATTGGCTAAACAATTTAGAAAAGTTATTAGGAAATATAACGACCCAAAGTAAACTTGACCATAAAGCATAGTCAAATGTTCAAGAATACTTTTAGAAAACCAGGTAAGGTAAGCTGTCTGGTGGGGGGTGCGATGGGATGAGGAAGCAGGCTTGAGTCAAAAGCAGAAGCAAAACTAAATTTACAGGGGGAACCAGAAAGTCACTGTAATATCTACCGCTGTTCACATGATAGACTAGAAATGTCTTTCAAACGTGGATCACAAAGCATATTTTAGCTTGTATCCTTCTGAAAATAAATTGCCCTTTGGATAACCACCTGGAAAGGGCTCAAAGGGCGTAGGTCTCTAGGATCCTAAGTCACTCATAGATGCTAATGACTGAGAGCAGTGGTTCTCACCCTTCCTAAAAGCTGCAACCCTTTAATACAGTTCCTCACGTTGTGGTGACCCCCAACCATAGAATTATTTTTGTTGCTACTTCATAACTGTAATTTTGCTACTGTTATGAATCATAATGTAAATATCTGTGTTTTCTGATGGTCTTAGGTGACCCCTGTGAAAGGGTTCTTCACCCCCTCAACAGGGGTTATGACCCATGGGCTGAGAACCAATGACTTAGAAGCACAAAAATGACCACAGAGACCTTACCAAATATGAAAATGATCTCTGGAGTTGTCCTCTAAGTGACTACTGACCATAAAGAATGAAGTCCATGGAGATCTCAGTAGAATACTAGGATAGATGGAATTTTTATGTAAATCCATGTTAATAGTTCATATAAGGACACCTGAATTTCTTGAAAACTAATGACTTCTACAGAGCTGTATCCTTACTGATTTGGTAAATGGTCAATAATAATAAATGTTCCCAGTGCCTTTTCTCAGCTTATCTGCTTTCTGTATGAAAGAAATGGTTCTCAGTATGGATCATGGTTGCTCCCCCTCTTCCTGGCCATCCCAGCCCATCATAGCACTGTGAGTGGATTGACACTAGAATGTGATAGCCCCATCCCCCTGCTTCAGCTAGCCCTTTCTAGTTTTTGTTTGCCAAGAAGAAGCAATACCATCTGGAGGAAGGAGAGAGCAGATTGTCAACACACAGCAAGTGTAGCTCCATCTTATTGGCTCAAGCCAACTTTTGTTACATGAGTAAGTTGGAAACTATAACTTTGAAATAGAGGAATGGAGTTTGAAATGAAGAAGTTCCTTATAGAAAAAGTAGTCCAGGGCCAGGGCGGTTACTCAGTGGCTAAAGGTACTTGCTGCATGAATCTGATACCCTGAGATCAATCCCCAGAATCCACATAAAGATGGGAAGAAAGAACTGACTCTACAAACTTGTCCTCTGAGCCCAAACACATCAAACACATACATACATCAATAGTAAATAAAATAAAAAATAAAATGTTTAAAGAAAAGAAAAACCAGTCTAAACTGTCATTGACATCCTCAATGATGCAGAACCAGTAAGTGACAATGATAGCATTCTAACTCGTCACTATATTTCCTGTGGTATTTGGGGAGTGTTCATAAGCAGACTGGCAGGTGTGATATTGTGACACAGAGGAACTAGACATCTTTAACCTACAAAGGGGAGGGATTGGGGACATTATTATTCTAAATGCCCAGAGGACTGATAGATATGAAAGGGCTTGAATGTGCTCACCTATTGACTTGAGGAAATCAGGAACACTATGGGCACAATATAGGGAAGTTTTTACAGTTAAATAGAAGACCGTGTCTTATATATAAACAACTAACACTGGCCAGAACCGTTTCTTGAGAAATAGTGAGTTTTCTGTCGCTGAGGTATTTGGGGGCAGACTGGAAAATAGTGCAGTATGTTTTGGTCTAAGCACAGCAGTGGAGCAAAGGGCTGTGGAGGGGAGAATTGAGGCATGAAAATCATTTGAATGGGGTGACCTTTAGGAGAATGTGACTCTTTACAATCTGGAACCAAATAAGGGTTTCATTCTTGCCTCTGAACTCTAAAAGCTATCTTCCTATCTGTTTGCAATAGTTTAAATTTTAATCTATTTCATATTTCAGGGTATTATGCCCTGAATATTTGATTTGAATGCTGTGGCAGAAGGTCACTCATATTCATTTATTTTCTTTTACTCTTATACACTGGCAGTGAGTCTTTTGAATCCATTATGCAAACGCACGCAAATCATATGCAAATGATGTGGCCTCAGAAAATGACAAAATCTTATGGTCTTAACGGAGCCATCAAACCTTTCTTTAAGACAGAAAGTAATATGCCTTCTCAGTGTCTCTGGGGGTAGGAGACAATTTCCTGAGAGTGATATTTACATGACATTGGAATTGGTGGCTTAGAGCAGATTTCACTCTACATTCTTTATGTTTATGCAGGGCTTTAAGGTCAAGAAAGCCTTTCCCTACATATGACCCCATTTGATCCTCATAATTACCCTGTGATGTAAGCGGAGCCGCTCTGGCTTTCCAGATGAGAAACTGCTTTCAGAAGTGCAGTGTCGAAGGTCACTTAGCAGTGGACCTGAGGCTTAGAACCAGACCCCTTTGGGTCCACACCACGATGGGTGCCTTCTTTGAAGTAGAGTGGTCCACCAATCACCTTTATTGGCTTAGCCCACGTTTTGCAAGTAGCATCTTCAGCGGCCCACTTGTTGAAGAGGATGGCATTTTATGGCAATGCCCAAGTACTGAGAACAGTCCAAATATAGCCCAAGTGAGAAGCTTTTCAGGTCCGTTTTCAGTCTCTGCTAAGACTGACAGGTGAACCCTTCTCCGTCCTGGCTACTATTCCGCTGTTTTAGGGGGCCGCTTTCTTCTTACCATGGAGAGTAGAAGTGTGTCTCTTCTGTGAGGCCACCTGGATCTGAAGCCCAGCTCCACCATGCTCTGGTGGTGGAGTCTTGGGGAAGTCGTTTAATTTCTCCAAGTCATCAGTTTCTGTAAGTATAAAATGAGCCAAAAAAAAAGGGGGGGGGTAGAAATGTTGTAGTATAAGGAAATGCACCTAAACCAAAATAAAATCTGGTCTGCTGGCTAATAAATGCTTAGTAAGTGGTGGCTACTTTGATCCCTTTATCAGTGGTAGTGACACAGAGGAGTATATCTAAGGTCACTGTGGAGTCTGAACTAGGAACTGGGCTCTTGGAAGCGGAACGGAAGAACAGCCACCCCAATTATCCCCCATATATCAACTGGTTCAAGGATAGAAAAAGACTGGGGTAGCTCAGTTTGCTGGGTAAATGCTTGAACCTTTTCTCTCCCTGCCGCACCTTGACCATCCTAGTAAGTACCACCCTCCAAAGGGTTTTCTCTGTTTCTTTTTATCTCCCTCCTCCCCCCACCTTTCACTTAAACAGGGTTTCCTGTAGCCTGGGCTGGCCTCAAACTCCTTATGACCTTGAACTGCCCATCCTCTTGGCTCTCTAGCTCCCTACTCCTGAAATTATGGGAGTATACCCATAACTGTTTTATGGGGTGCTGAGGGACCAAACTCAGGGTCCCATGCATGCTAAGAAATCACTCTACCAATTGAGGTACATCCCAAGGCTTCAAAATTATTTCTAAGGCAAAAGGGACCCCAGGCAGGGGCTCTTAGTTCTGCTCCCTCGGCCAGGCTGCGATGTCTTTTAAAGTTGTTTTGTTTAACTGAACCAGTTGTGAGGGCAGAAAAGGGGCTTCCACCCAAACTGTTAAAACAGCAGCCCTAAGTCACCAGAGTGAGAGAGCAAGTAAGCTCCTTCCATAGGACGATCAGGAGTGGCCCAGGGAGCAGCTGAGGGTCAGCTAGCAGGACAGTTGAGCCTGTCACCTCCTGCCCTGGTTCCCAGTTTTATAGCCCTCCCATCCCTTTTAGAGCTCTCTGCCCCTGCCAGCATGCTCCAGCACGTCTCCTAGTCACCCCCAAGAACAGCTAGCAAAGTGGCATTCAGTGTGAGGACAGATTCTGGCATTCCCAGCCTCTCACGGGGAGAGAGACTAGAAGCTGACCCAGTGAACCAAACCCTTGAAATTGGCTTCAAGCCAATGGGAAGCATCACAGTGAGACTCTAGAGGACTGCTCAACTGGGTCACATTGGTCAGGAAATGCACTGGGCCATCCTGGGGCAGAGCTCTAAGTTATTTTTGGCCAAGATGGTTGGTATGCAAAAAGAACTTCCCTTTTTTTTTTTCTCCTCTTTTGCAGCACAGATCTACAACTGCTGAGTAGTTCACAGCATTTCAGTTCTAAGATCAACCTTCCAAGTAACTCTATGCCTGCCAAATTGCCAGGGCTATTAGAGTGTGATTACACTGCTTGGCTCTGAGCATTAGATAATCCTACCCAGCTGGGCTTGCTCTGGACCTGGGATGGCTCTGGACATTAGCTGCTTCCTCTTAGTGGCACTCTTTTCAGCCAGCTGTGAAACCATCGCCTCCCCGGATCAGATGTGCATTGAGGTGAGTCCAAACTATTTGTCTCTACCCAGCTGACTCTTGCTGAAAAATTTGAGATATGGCACACAGACTCATCTGAGCCTTGGCTTTAAGTTTCTACAGTCCTAAAGAGGACAATGGGGGATATCAACAGACTTTCGGTGCAAAGAGCAGGACCTCCTCAACCCTGACGCCTAAGCCATGAGAGCTGAGTGTGCAGCATCCCAGCACATGGCCACTCCCCACACAGCCCTTTGGTTTCTCGGCTGTTGTAGTGAAGACTAGTAAGGAGAGGCCCATACCAGGTTTCAGAACATTTACAGGATCATTCTGAATGAGATTGGTTTTCTCCTCCAGTTGAACACCCTTCCGTCTGTTAGACTAACCCACAGGAGTAAATCTGAGAACCAAGCCAACTCCAACCTTCTGTTTTGAACTGTAACAATATTTATCAACCAGTGGAAGTTGTAGAGAAAATGGAGAAACAGAGAGAGAGAGAGAGAGAGAGAGAGAGAGAGAGAGAGAGAGAGAGAAGGCTCAGTCCTTTGCCATCTTAAAATGATTCAACCTTCCTCATACTGTCCTTGACTCTGGCAAGGGGCCAGTCCCACATGGGCATGCTTGACAAAGGGTACAGACAGAAAGGGGTGGCTTGATAAGTTCCTTTCCTACTTTGGAAAGAGAATATAAGCCAGGAATAGCTGGGGGCAAAATGAATCTGAGACCGTAGGCAGACCAATGATCTAAAACTCAAGGCAAAGACTTGCCAGACAAGGGTATGAATCAAAGCCAAAGCCAGGACTTGAATGAAGTCCGGAACAGAAACAAACAGAAGCTTGTTAGCCATGTATTTGAGTGGACTCGGGCTGTCCTCAGACCAAGCAGAGATAGGATACCTAGAACAATCAAGGCAGGGATGGTATATTAGTTTTCTCGGGCTTCCAGTGCTAGCGAGTGGGGGAAATTACATGATAGGAATCTGTTGTTTGTCCTTTCTGGAGGCTGGAAATCCAGGATCAAGAGAGTGGCAAGGTCGCCTTCCTCTGAGCACTTTCTTCTTGGCTTGTAGGTGGCTGCTGTCATGTCTGGAGGCTGGAAGGTAGCAGCAAGGTCATCTTCCTCTAAAGACTTTTGTCTTGGCTCGTAGATGGCTGTCTTCTTGTGTGTCCACCGTGTGCCACCCCCCATGCTTAGCTGTGTCTAGTTTTCTCTTATTGAGACATTAGTTGTGTTGGATTAGGACCTACCTAGATTTCCTTATTTTACTGTAATCTATCTTGAAAAGCCTTGTCTGCAGTCATAGCCACATGAGACACAAGGTCCTGGGAGTTAAGGCTTCAACATAAGAAGTTTAGGGTTGGGAGAGTAGGAGACAACTCAGCCTATAAAAGAAATAAGAGAAGAAAGGGACTTCATCAGCCCCAGCTTCACCTCATTCAAATTGGGAGGTCAAATTCACACACCAGGTAGATGGCATAAAGAGATTGGGATGGGTGCATCACCTTCTCAGTGACCAAGGACCAATGCCAGTCACTTGCTGACAGCATCCCTAGCTGGGATAATCCTCCCATTCATTCGAGTTCTTCAAAACTAGGCTATTTGCAGTGCTCTGTTCTTAACTTAGTAGTGCAACTCTCAAAACCCTGCACCTAAGGGCCTGTGTGGCCCTTCTGAGACCACAAGAAGTCCAGGGAGGGCCAGCTCTGCTGGGAAACTTCCAGCAGAGCTACTGAAGTCGTCAACCACTCACGAAGGTCACCAGGCTCCGGAGTTGCCAGTTCCCTTTTGTACACGGCCCCTGCTTTGGCAGAGAAAAGAAGAACGAGGCAAAAAGAGGGAAATTGCCTGTGGTAGACCTTCAGTATCATGCCTTTCAGTTCACGGGAGTAGAGCTCGGTGTCCCAGATCACCAAAGGCCCTGCATTAGAGTGAAGATTTCCGTTTTGGAAGTCTAACACAACAGTCCCTATCTCTACCCCGTGGCTGCCTTCTGACACATGCCTAATTTTAAGTAGCCTTGCAACACATTCCATCAACATTAGATCTCTATTTTCTCTTCCCTCTTCTCTTGTGGGAGTCCATAAAGGTTTTTTAGTGAGATCTGAGCTTGCTTTACACAGCAGGGCTGCATTAGGGGGATGGCCTGACCATGTGCAAGGTCACCAGGTGTTTGAAATTGTCTGCACTTGGCTGTGCTGGGGGAGGTCTTTTGCCTTGCCTCTTGGCATTCCTTTAAAAAACCCTTTAGTAGAGCCAGGAGGGGCTGGTGGGTTCAGACCCAGGCCCTTCCGAGGCTATCCTGTTTTCTATCTGTCTCTCTCTGTCTCTCTCTCTGTCCTTCTATCTATATATTCCTTATTTCCCCCTACTCAAGAGTACCCTGCAAGAATAAGAGGGAGCTAGTCTCCCTCATTCTCTCAGTTTTCCTTCTAAGCAGCAGGATTCTAAGGCTGTTTAATGCATAAATATGATGGGAACGTGTTCCTGAGGGTTCCAGACCTCTTAGCCACAGATGAGTGGGAGCAAGCAGGGCGGGTTAGGAGAAACATGGGCCTCTGATTTTCACAAAGGTCCTTTCCTCCATTCAAATCACCTTGGTTCTACCCACTCTTCTTTCTCTTCTTCCTCGTCCCACTTGAAGCATAGTTAGGCCCTTGCTGTCTGTCTGTTCCTATGACTCACCGTCATGAGCTCATCTAGTGTGATAATAAGGGTTTTGTTTCAGTTTTGCCTCCTTTTCAGCGTATTAAACTTTTGTCGAAGCAAAACACACAGAATGTTCACAAAGCCCTCCATATGCAGTTAATTGCAGTTTCACCAATAAACACATCCAGGTATTCCCAAAACAACTCAAGACACAGTGTGTACTCCACACCTCAGAAGCCCTCAAGCCTCCTCCAGGTCATTAGTTCCTCTAAGATATCCAATTTTCTAACTTCTATCATCATGGTTGCTTTTATGCCTGCCAAAAAAAACTTTACACAGTAGGGGGGCCATAACGTTAGATTTCTTTTTGCCTGGCTCCTTTTTCTTGATATTAAATTGGTGACACTTTTCTGATGCACAATAGTCATTTGTTGATTCCTACTGTTGAATGACACTCTGTTTGGTAGAAGATCCCACCATTTATTTATTACTCTACTGTTAATAGAAAACTGTATTGTTTATAATTTTCTGAGAGTTATGTATGATACTGGTTTTGGACTTTCTTGATTATACCTTTCTTTAGTAAACAAATATACAAATGTATGTTATATGAGTACCTGAGTAGATATATTTTCTCATAGGGTGTGTGTGTGTGTGTGTGTGTGTGTGTGTGTGTGTGT
>CABHPQ010171073.1:0-24453 GCA_902168405.1 Peromyscus aztecus
GCCCCACCCTAATCAAATTTGAGCAGAAACAGGGTAAAAATTAACCTTCATTTGAATATTGTAAACAAATACGGCCTTTGGTAATTTCCAGCTGTCCTTGGCCTGGGCTGCTCAAGAGCGGCAGGAAGCGATTCATCTGCCAGATCTCTTTATGGCAGGAACAACTTTATTCTTAAAGGCTTTTTACACTTGAATAAGTGCTAAATAATAATAATAGGCCAAGACTGAAAGAAACTCTTGGATTAGAAGGGCGGCGTCAACGCCAAGGGGATGAAGAACTCCTCTTCTAGGAGTTGAGGGGCTGACAAAATCCGGGTTGATAAATGCCGACATTCTGAATAAAATCACTCCATGCCTTCACCTAGGTCAAGAAACGACATTGTTTTCCTGAGCCGCGGTGACAGCGAGGTGACAGAGATTAATAGCCTGGTATTGACTGAGCAACTTGGAGTTCCTTATCTCTGTCAAGTCAAGGCTGTGTCCAAGGGTGGAAGTGTTATTAGACTTATAATTGCAAAGACATTTAAAGGGTTTCCCCTTAAGGGACTATGAAATCCAATAAACCTTTCAAAAAACCTGGAGCGCTGGAGTGCAAAGCCCGTCTGGGAGACCGGTGCTCCCAGCCAAGCGCCGGGAAACCTTGAAGCCGCCAACATAGAATAATGTTTGATTTATGAAGTTGGTTTTGAATTTGTATCAGTTGTTTTATTAAAAATATATGGAAGGAAGCTTTAAATATGAGCAAGCCCTGTAGGTCTCGTCTGCGTTACACGCCCCGTGCTGTTGTACGGTGTCCCTTTCCCTCAGCCCTAGCATGGACTAGGGAGGAGCAGGAGAGTGAGTTGTGGGGTTCATTTTGGTCTGCCAAGGATTAAATCTCAATTTCTCGACTGGGTTCTGCAGGAGCAGGAGGAACGGCTGGTGCCGGAGTGGGCATGCGCAGAGTGGGTTGACTGGGTGGCTGTGGGACTCACTCCACACACAGGCTGGATTTACTTGTCAAGTGGCAGGGCTGACAAGTGTATCGGCTTCTGGAAAACGTGTGCCTGCTCCCTTCTGCAAAGTTCCAGCCCTGGAGGCTGTGGGTAGGCTGAGGTGGTCTGAAGACCAGTTGGGGAACTAGATATGGGCTCAGGTCATGGAGGGTTTAGGAGCTGGGCCTCCACATCTGCTGTACACATTGAGCCAAAGTTCAGCCCTCCTCCATCTTCCCAGACAGGCTGTCCTTGGGTGTTCTAACTCAGCAGCAGTCTGCTGAGACCTCAGTCTCACAGCACCTTGGGCTTGTCCTCAAGCAAGAACCGTGCCCCACCCTCCCCACTCCTTACCTGTGATGGCTAGGGCTGTCAACTTGACAGAGTCTGGAATCATCGGGGAGATGCACCTCTGGGCATGCCTGTGGGGGATTATCTTGATTGCATTAATTAAGGACGGATGATGCACCCATTGTGGGTGGTAGAATTTCCTTGCTGGTCCTGGACTCAGGTTGCTGAGCAGCCTGCAAGCATTCACTGCAAGCATTCACTGCAGGCATCCTGATTACAGATGTGACCTGACCAGTTTCCTCAAGCTCCTGGTGCTGTGACTTCCCCACTGTTATAGACTGTAACCTGCAACTGTGACCCAAAATAAGTCTTTCTTCCTTAAGTTGCTTCTGTGTGGGAATTCTATTATCCCAACAGGAAAAGAGCGCGTGACTGCTCCCGAAATCCCCGGCCCCATCCTTAATTTCCTTGTGCCCTTAGCACCAAGGCAACACCCTGCTACCTACATGAATGTAATGCTGGGAGGGGTCCCTGCAGATGGCATCGCTTCCTGCCAGGACACACCTAACCTTAGGGCAAGCCCTCATTGCTTCATTGGCCTTCTTGGGCCTCAAGAGCTGACATTGCTAACATTTTCCTCCTAGCGGTTTCCTGTGGACTCAGTCTTGCACAACTGGGCTCCCATGACACTGGATCTAGGGACTGTAGGCTCTGTAGATTCTTTCCTGAAAGACAGTCTTCACCAGTCTATTATGCTTTGTTATGCTGTCTGAATTTGAGTAAGTCTTTGTAGAAGCATTTCGGCCTCTGTGGCTGTGGCTGCTGGAGACAGTGAGGATTGAGAGAAGGGAGGGGCTGGGCAGGAGCAACAGAGACAGGGGTCTGCAGCTGGCTATTAGCACAGAATTTCCCAAACTGGCTGTATTTGTAGATCATCTGGGTCTCTTTGGTCCTACTGGATTCACAGCTAGAGTGAAGAGTAAGGTAGAATACAGCCATATGCCATCCAAAGGCCCTTGGAGAGCAGGTCAGCTTGCCTGTGGGGACTTACACATCCTGTGGGTTTCTCTTGGGATTTCTAATGGGCAAGTAACTTTCTGACAAGTTGACACACATGGAGTGTCAGTGCCAGAGGGGTAAACAGAGGCAGTCCTTCCCTGCTCTTGGGGAAATGAGCTATTGCTTGTTGGTAGACCGAGTCTCATTATATAGCTTAGGCTGGCCTAGACTCACCATGTAGCCCAGGCTGCCTCAAGCTTAGTGTCTTGGTGTGAGTTTCAGCAGGAAGCAAATCAGCTTCCCAATAAAGGGCAAGACAGACATCTGAGTGGTCAAGTCTGTCTTTCCCAGGACTCCTCATTCTTCTCTATGTTGGTTTCTCCCGTGGATTTCTGTTCTGACATTTAATTGTTAATTTGTTGCCACATAAACTGTTAATTTAGTGCTCCTTTTAGAGATCTTCCCCATTCTATCCTTCATTTGTTTATGCCGTAGAAAGGTTAGAGCAGGTGGTCCATGGCTCCTTCCAGATCCTGAATGCTGCACATAGCTTCCCCCTGCAGTGCTCGGAAAACTTGCCATCTCCTTTCGTGACGTCTCTCCAGCCAGCAGAGCTCTGGTGCCTGCAGACTGCAGACTGGCTGCTAAAGTCCGTGCATGCCCTGTGTCCCTCCTTCCTGAGGGCATCCTACACTATAGGGTTGAGAAGACCCAGGAGTGGGAGGCATGGATATCCTCTGCGTCTGGGTACCTCCTGTATCTCAGGAAATCAAGAGATGCTAAACCATGGCAACATATCTGTGCTCGTTAGTTTTAGTCAACTTGATACAGACACAGACAGGAAAAGGGACTCTCGGGCTGGAGAAATGGCTCAGCCGTTAAAGGCTAGGCTCATAACCCAAAATAGAAGAGGGTCTTTCACTGAGGAATTGATGGCAGTAGGCTGGTCTTTTGGCATGTCTGCGGGGCATTTTCTTGATTGCTGTTTGGTGTAGGCCATGGGCCCTGGGCTGTGTAAGAAAGGTAACTGAGCAAGCTAATAAGCAGCATCCCTCCACTGTTCCTGCCTCTGCTCCTGCTCTGGTTCCTGCCCTGCCTCCCTTCAATGATGCATTATGACCAGACAGCATAGGATGTAATAAACTCTTTCCTTCCAAGTTGTTTTGGTCATGATGTTTACTACAGTAACAGAAACAAAACAAGAAGAAAACTGAATCACATTCTTCTTGAACAGACCAGTTCTTTAATGCAAGAGCAGATATGGCAGCGATTTACTCGGCCGAGTAATTTTCATGAACTCAAGATGCCAGAACTTTTATAGCAAATGCCCAGCAATTCCAGACTTCTGATACAACCAGGCAGTGCTATGTTAATTATGATCCGAATGCTGACTACCTCTAACCAGCCCTAGTTCTGGTTTGTGTTCTAACACAGGCAATGTCACACAATACAGTTTGCAATCCACAAAGCAATTGTGGGCGTTTGAATTAATTAATTTTAAGGCAGGCTTTCATGTATCTTAGGCTGGCCTTGAACTTATATAGGTCCACCTGTCTCTACCTCCTAAGTGCTGGGATTAAAGGCATACCCAGCAACTTGTTATTTACTATCATTGCATGTGTGTGAGTACAGACATGCATGTGCCTGCCGCCTCACTCCTAGAGAAACCAGAGGACAACATTTAGCAGTTGACTCTCTCCATCTACTGGGAGGGAGGCTGGAACTCAGGCCACCAGGCTTGTGACCTAAGTGCATTTACCGGCTGAACCATCTCACTGGCCCCGTGGGATGCTTTTAAATGTTCATTCACAGCAGGCAGTGGGTCTGGCCAGGTGGACCCGTGTTTGGTGTTGAAGCATGAGAGTCTTCTCCTAGCCCTGTTGCGTGCTGCTGTGCCTTACGTATCATTTCCTCTGGTGAAAGTGTCCTGTCTTGGGTTCGAGGCCACCCATAAACGTGAGGCTGGTTGAGTAGTTTCTCCTACAACACATTCCTTCTCCCACCCACACTTGCAGGATGTGTGACCACATGGGTCTGCAGAATTACCGAATGTCACTAATTCAGAGGCCTAATCGTGTGGTAGAGATTTGGGGACAGACGGGGTGGGGTGCTGGGCTGGCCAACATGGACACATTGGGCAGACAGGCTGTGATGGCACAGCGGGTGTCTGGACAACCTTCTTGGCCATGCATATGCATGACACAAGCCTTGGGGAGCTGGGGACTTGGCCAGCCTCCAGGAAGGGCACCATATGGAAAGTGTGTGGATTTTTTTTTTCAGAACTTCAAAACAAAAGAAGTAAAAAAGGAAAAAAGAAAGACGTAAAACTTAGAGAAAAGATCATGCAAGGTTACTGATGAAAAGATTCATAATAGGGCTTTTCTAATTGTTTCAGACTCATGGGCTCAGAGTAAGAAAGTGAGACATGAAGAGCTGGGAACCTGAGTCCAGAGGGGGAGGAAGAGCCAGGTTTCCCGCGAGGCCCCTGGAGAAGGTAGTTTCTGGTTTCTGGAGGTCCTGCTGGTCCTTCTGTGGACTTCCTGTGCAGAAGTCTGTGGCTTTGGGTTTCTGGTCCTTTCTGATAATTAGACAAGCTCCTGGCAGCTGGTATTTTACATAATGAGTTCTCCAAGTGCAAATGTATCAGCCTAGATCATTTTTTTTAAACCTACAAGAGCCTTTAAATTTTCCTTTTGGCTTAAACCATTTATAAAAATTTAAAACCATGGTAGAAGACACCTAATGGAACATGTGCTGTCTGAATTATGTCCTTTTTTTGCAGTGTTTATTGAAATGGAAATATTTGTATGGTTATGTTCTTTTTTTTTCCTCTTGTGGCAAAAATAACATAAATTCATTTTCTTAATGATTTCCATGTATACAACAGAGCACTGTCATCCTTTTAATAGTTTTAATTTCTTTGAGGAATCTTCACACTGTTTTCTGTGGCAGCTATACCATTTGGTACACCTCCAGTGTGCTGGAGCTCCAGGCTAGCTTTACCTAGCTTTACCCTTCCTACACACACAGTTCAGTAGTGTCAAGTGTTTTCACGTTGTTGTGTAACTCATCTCCAGAACTTTCCATCCTGCAAAAACTGAAACCACATGGCTTAGGTGTCTATCACTTGCAATGAAAGAACCATCGTTATACCCCAGCATAGAGCATGCCAGCTCCCGGCAGAGAGGAACGTGAGCTGGGTCTCCCCAGGTGTCAGTGGGCAGATATTGGCATGGTGGAGAAAGCTGTGCCCTGGGATTTCTGAAACGAGATGGTAACAGTCCTGGGAGATGAGAGATGTTCCAGTGTCGTGGAGAAACATGTTTCAGCCAAACAAAAATGTTTTCACTCTGAATCACTTGACTGCAAGCCTGACATCCTGTGGGCACTCACTCGGGGCTCAGATGCCCAGTCTTCTCCTTTCTCGGCAGGACAGGGGATTCCTTCTAAGACACACCTCGGGTTCACGTAAACAGTCCCTGGCACAGAGGTTGAAGCAAGCCTTTGTTTTGCTCTTGAGCTGGAAACCCAGTGCCTTTCCAGATGTCTTAGGCCTGGAGCAGGCTGGGCTAAAACTACCATTTTCCTGTCCTTTCCTTTGAAGGAGGGCGGCTGAAGGTCACACTCCAAACCTACAGAGGGAATCCTTCCCAGGTAGTTGGGGGAACAAATGCTTGGCTACATGTCAAGGCTAAAGACACCCTTGTAATAATGAAGGGAGAAACTGCCCAAAATTCCAGAGGAAACTGTGGCTTAGCCATAGTCCCCGAGGAAAACTCGGGTCTGTGTGTGATGCTGTCTCTCCTCCCTGCTGTCTCCCGAGAGTCCATTAGTCATTTGTAGTTTATTAGCTAATTATGCATGGCCAAAGGAGTATGAGTCACTTCATTTAGATGCTAGCATTTCACAAAGTCTGTCAGAGTGCTTTCTGATGGGTTCTGAGAGTGTTTAGACAGCATAGGGGATAGCTTTGGGGGACCAGAGATACCCCATATCTCTGCCTAGCTAGCAACTGTCTACCTCCTCTGACCACACCCCTACTGTTTTGTTTTCACTCACCTCTGGTGGCATGAATCTAGCAGATCATCCTGCTTCTGGATGACACAGAGTCCCCTGCTCACCCACTCTGCCTGCTGTAGTCAGCGGGCTGGCCAGGAACTTGAGAGCATGGTTCTGAAAAACCTGGCTGTTTGCCATGCTCCCAACTCCCTAGAGGGTTGAGAAATGCCAGGTCTTAGAACTCAGAGACTCTGTTTACCCAAGAGAGGTACTATACATGGACACAAGATCCAGGGTGCTCTTTACACTGTGGTATTATCAGCAAAGGACAGCGCACAAATTCAACCAAGGGATAGAGAGAGAGCTGAGGAAAATGTGCCCTCTCCAAAAGCAGGGACCAAGCAGATGTGAAGAGCAACTTAGGGTTCATTTATGGTAAGAAATTGGTATGAAAAATGCCATAAGGTTTTTCCATGGAAAAAGTATCTGTCTGTCTGTCTGTCTGTCTCTCTCTCTCTCTCTCTCTCTCTATATATATATATATATATATATATACATACATATACATATATATGTGTATGTAGATAGGTCTATATACAAGCATATACAAATCTTGCTTAATGATGGGACTGTATTCCAAGAAATGTGTAGTTAGACCACTATATTGCTGTGTGACCATCATAGAGTGCTTCCACAGCCTAGAAGAGACAGATCAACCACTTGATATGACCTCAGTGCAATCAAAAGACACAGTAAACAGAGCAACACAGCACAGTCTCACAGGTAGAGGGCTATACTCTAAAATAAAGACACAAATCTAGTGTAGTAAGAACATAAAGGACAAGATAGCATTCATGATGATCACCTAGCATGCTGGCTGTGATTGTGTGTGCTTCTTTGTGTCTGCACCCTGGCAACTCTTCAGATATGTGAGTCATGTATCAGGTATTTGACTGCATATGTCTAGTTGAAAAAAATATATATATATATATTTGGTAAACATAAATATATAAATAAATGACATATAGTTGATTATAGATTTGATATCTGTATTGAATATGGATTTATATATATTTGTATCATGGTGAAGGATAGCAATTACCCAGAACTACATGTAAAATAGATAACTCAGAAGCCTCAGGTTCTTACAGACAAAAACTCCCTGGTTTTTTGTTCTCACACGTGACTTCCTGATGGAGCATAGGGCTGGATTTGGGATTCTCACTCTGCTTTGTCTGAATCAGATGTTCTACTTACGTCCTGGTTGTAGTTTTTGCCAACTTGATACAAACTCAGGTCATCGCTAAGAGGGAATTTCAATTGAGAAAATGCCTCCATTGGATTAGCCTGTAGGCAAGCCTGTGGGGAATTGTCTTAATTAATGTTTAATGTGGGAGGATCCAGCTCACTATGAGTGATGCCATCCCTGGTCAGGTAGCTCTGAGTGCTAAAAGAAAGCAGGCTGAACAAGACACAGGAAGCAAGCTGGTAATCAGTGTTCCTCCATGGCCTCTGCATCAGTTCCTGCCTCCAGGTTGCTGCCTCCAGGTTGACACCCTGACTCCCCTTCATGATGCATGTGATCTGGAAGAGTAAGCAAAATAAACCCTTTCCTCCCCAAGCTCCTCTTGGTCTTGTTTTATCACAGGAACAGAAGACAGATGAAGATAATTGGTTAAGAGTTCCTATTGAGCAATTACGGGCACGTGAATTCCTCTACCTGCTTCAGATGCTCGCTCTGCATCCGACTCTGCTCCTGGGCACCACCCTGCACCATCAGCTCTGCTTCTCTTGTCTAGGACAGATTTTAATAAAGCTGCTGCATGTGGCTGAGGACTTCAAGTCTGATTTCCACTGTTTGGAGTCCTGGGGGGAGGAAAGCCTTGTTTAATTCAATTCATAACACGATTCATCCAACCATAAACCTGATGACTTGAGAGGACAGAGGAGGATGCTCCAGAGCCCAGTCACGAAGTGGCAAGTCCTTCTCTGGCTTGCCAGCAGGTCTGGCTGGTTCCTCTGCTTCTGTGAAAGTTGCTCCAGAAGCATGTTTCTATTGGAACTTTTCCCCCTTTCCTCCAAGGTTCTGCACTTCCCACATGGGTAGCAGGTCCAGACATGTTGGGTAAGTTGTCTAAAATCACAAGGCTAAAAATTTATCAGAAACCTGGACTAATTCAGTTCTCCTGGTTTTATGTCAAAGAGAACTAGCTATTGTTTAAAATAAACAAACAAAACCCATTTACCATATGGTAGTTTCCACTTGAGTACTCCATATTTGCCAGCCGAGTCCAAGGAAATAATTCTACGTATCTAAATGGGGAAAATCTCCGGCCCTGATGTATTTATCGCTGCATAATTTGTAATTTAACATCTTGAATCAAATTAAATACATACTAGTTGGGGAAAGATTGCTATCAATAGCAGAATGATTATTAGAAAACGGTTTAAAAAAAGGTTTCGTATGGCTCAAATAACACTAACGCCCACAAATGCTGAGCAACATCCCGCTGAATGAAAATAACTGTATGTATAAGGCTGCTTGATTTTAACTTTATGAAAATATGTACATGAAAAGGTAGAAGAGCAAACTGCGGAAAGGCTGTCTCCATATTCACCAACACTGCACTGGGTATGCTTTGATTTGATGTTTGGGGCTGTGACATTTCCTTCCCTTTAGTTCTTGCCCAAATATTTGTAATGAAGATGATTATTACACAGACCTGGGGACTGAACCGAGGGTCTCTCTCACGCATGTTAGGGAAATGTAAGCACTTTACACTGAGCTATATAAACATCTTTTCTTTTCACTTTATGTTTTGAGATAGGGTCTCACTGAGTTATCCAGGCTGGCCTGGAACCCATTCTGTAGCCGAGGTTAGCCTTGAACTTTAAGATCCTCCTGCTTCTAGCCACGCGGTGGTGGTGCATGTCTTTAATCCTAGCACTCGAAAGGCAGAGGCAGGTGGATCTCTGTGAGTTCGGTCTACAGAGAGAGTTCCAGGACAGCCTAGGCTGTTCCACAGAGAAACTCTATTTCAAAAAACAAAACAAAACAAAAACAAAGAAAAAAAAAGAAAAATTCTCCTGCCTCAGACTCTGGAGGGATGGAAATGAGATTACAGTTTGCACTTCCAGGCTTGACTAATGCATCATTGTTAATCAATTCTTCCTAAGTCTTAAATAGTGGTTTAGCCTATTCTCTAAGGTTACCTTCATTCATTCAGAGGGAGAGACTTGCATGCTGAAGTGGTTGGGAAGAGCCTTCAGGACCAGTGCCTATAAAGGGTGAGGGATGTAGAATTCTTACTATTTCCTGTGCATATGCATACATTCTTAAAATGCATGTAGATGAGTTACAACATTCGCAACTCCGATTACACCATTGCACTTAATATTGGATAGATGCCCAAATATATATATATATATATCCATCTGATCTAGCTTAATGAAAATATTATTAGTTCTGGTATTTTAATGATTACTATCCACTTCTAAATCTTAAACATGTTTAATTTTAATCTTTCTAATGCATTCATCATGCTTACTTGGCCACATGACCTTTGAAAGTCATGTAGCCTTTTGCTATATAAGCAATGCCTAGAAGAACACATCTGCATATATGTCTTCAGGTACATAATCTTAGAATCAATTCCTAGAGAGAATTGCATTTTAAAGCACAACATAAGAACTTTAAAAAGTTTCCAGGGCTGGCAAGATGGCTTAGTAACTAAGAGCGCTTATTGCTCTTGCAGAGGACCCGGGTTCAGTTCTCAGCATCCATCTGGTGTCAGTAACTCCAGCCCCAGGGAATCTGATGCCATCTTCTGGATGCTCTCTTTTGATGTCCCAGGGACACCAGGCATGCATGTGATATACACACATATATGCAGGATGGTTTAGGGTTACTATGGCTGTGATGAAATGCCATGACCATGAGCAACTTGGGGAGGGAAGGGTTCGTTTGGCTTATCCTTCATTGTCACTGTTCATCACCAAAGAAGTCAGGACAGGAACTCAAACAGAGAAGGAACCTGGAGGCAGGAGCTGATGCAGACCATGGAGGGGAGCTGCTTACTGCCTTGCTTCCAATGGTTTGCTCAGCCTGCTTTCTTATAGAACCCAGAACCACCATTTCAGAGGTAGCTCCACCCAGAGAGGGCTGGGCCCCTAGAGGCTTGCCTATAGACTGGTCTTAAGGAGGCATTTTCTCAATTTAAACTCCCTCCTCTCCAATGACTCTAGCTCATGACAAGTTGACATAAAACTAGGCAGCGCAAAGGCAAAACAACCATACCCATAAAATATATAAAATACAAATCTACAAAAAATTTAAAATAATGAAAACACATTTCAGCTGGACATTCCAGTGCCTGTTGCTCAAATGTTAAAAGGTCTTATTAATAAAAAACCTGGAGCCTGATATTGGGGTAAATGCTGAAAGATCAGAGAAGCAGAGCAAGCCACAGCCACCACCTCTTACCTTACCAACTCCTCAGCCTGAAAGAGCCTCGAGTTGAAAGGGACGCTTATGCCAAAAAGCCTTTAGTTCCTGTCTCCTCAGGCCTTATATACCTTTCTCCACCCACCCATCACTTCCTGGGATTAACGGCATGTGTGCTTTCCAGTACTGGGATTAAAGGGGTGTGCCGCCACTGCCTGGCTCTGTTTTCTCTCCTAGACTGATTCAATCTCATGTAGTCCAGGGTGGCTTTGAACTCACAGAGATCCAGATGGATCTCTGCCTCCTGAGTGCTAGGATTAAAGGTGTATGTCACCACTGCCTGGAATCTATGTTTAATCTAGTGGCTTGTTCTGTTCTCTGATCTTCAGGCAAATTTTATTAGGATACACAATACATCACCACAAGAGACTACCTGTAATTGCAGCACTTGGGAGTCTGAGGCAGAAGGGTCAGGCATTCCTAGGGTATATGAAACTCTGTCTCAAAACATATAAACAAACAATAAATAAATACATTCCATTATCAAGTGCCTTTACTCTTTATTTTTGAAGCTGTTTCACAATGAGTTTATTGGTTTTGCTTGTCGTGATGAATGTGTACTTTTTAAAACAATTACTTCTTTTACTTTAAAAATTTTTTGTTTATTTATATTTTTTGATTTTATATCCCAACTAAAGTTTTCCTCCCTTCCTCTCCTCCAAGTCCCCCCAACCCCCATCACTCCTCCTCCTCTGTCAGGTGGTCGGGGTGGGCAGGAGCCTTTACTCTTAAGATGAGGAAGTGTTTTGTCTGAGAACTGTGCTGATGAGACCATCCTATCAGTGCTGTGAGGACGTGCTTGCTGAGTCCTGTCCCGTGTCCCCTATAATAATCAGCTTTGCAGCTGCTGTGATAAAAAAACACCACGACCAAGGCAACTTAAAGAAGGAAGGGTTGGTCTTGGGCTTGTGGTTACGGAGGGTTATAGAGCCTATCACCATCACGGCAGACAAGCATGGCAGCTGTAGCAGCAAGCTGAGAGCTCACATCTCTGGCTTCACAAACAGGAAGCAGAGAGTGGTAACTGGGAATGCTGCATGGCTTTGGAATCTCAATTTCCACCTCCAGTGACATACTTCCTCCATTAAGGCTAGACCTCCTAAACTGCCCAAACAGCTCCACCAACTGGGAACCAAGCATTCAAATTCTTGAGACTACGGGGCACATCTCATTCAAACCATCACATCACTTTAATGGAGTTTCAAAAGAGTTGATGTGGTGAGCCCCACAGAGATATGCATCCTGAGGTAGCAATCTGCTCCTTGACTCTCTAGTGGAAGCACTGACGCCCTTTTGGCAGAGGGCAAGTTCACCCTGCAGCTTGTAATGGAGCCACAGTTGTCCGCTGTGCTGCTCTGCTGCTGGTGTCCGGCACCAGCTGTAACATGGCCGGCCACACTCTCCTGGTTCCTGGGTAGTCATGTCACCAGGAGCAGGGGGAGTTTCTCAGAAGGATGTGCCCGGCAAATGTGAGACTCCCATCAGGGCCACGATGTGCAGTGTCAACTGTAGGGACCACCACTTGCCTATGTGTGTCAGACACTGGTGATTCTCAGCAAATGCACGTGGACATGAGTGCACTCTGGCGGTTATTGGGGCAGTTTGGTGGAATTTGCTGGGTTTTCTCCTAAGTATATGAGTTTACAATTCCCTGTCATCTATGACTTGCTTTCATCAGTGAAATGTTAGCCTGTGTCTCTTCCAGAGAGAAGCTTTAAGAGCTAGCCTATATGATTGGTTCCTTTCCTACTGTGGCATGGAGACTGGCCACATTCAACATGCCAGATACTCTGTCAATCAGGATCTCAAAGTGAGGGCACATAACTGAACCTCTAGACAACCTGCGAGTCATGGGGAGTTTGAATGAGCAAAGTTCTTTATTTTACTTATTTTTTATGTTCTTATTAACATATGTTAATCGACAGCTAGTTACTATAAGACATGGGTGGTATGGGATTGTCAATATAACATAGCCTAGCCTGTTCTGATAAAAAACTGACATCAGAGTGGTCATTCACTCCTCAAAGTCAACTGATAATAATAGAAGAACCAGGGTGTGTCCTTAAATACTTTGGCTGCTGTCTGCCTGTTCTCCACTCCAGGGGCTTAACTAGTCATTGGTTCTGAATTGGATTGGAAGGGGCAGGAATCAAAGGCTCTTTTCTTTGGGAGTAGGGCTCCAGGATATCAGACTGATGGATATTTCATTATGTGGGTTATCAAGTTGGAAAAAAACAGAAACAGCTCATATTGACAGCACACACACACACACACACACACACACACACACACACACACACAAGGAGATTGGCTTAAGAGAACGAGACTCAGACAATATCCTCAGGACACTATCTCTCCATCACTTCCCTCTGCTTTTATTTGTGTGGCTTTAATCTCACACAGCCCCGTGCCTTAGGGGACCGCAGGTTCCATCTCTAGTTTAGCACCCCAGTGGGGATGCATTTTTGTCCTCAGCAACAAGCCTGGACGAAATGGCGAGTGTGAATGTGACTGTGGAGGAAATGGAATCCACACACCGGTGTGCAGCAGGTCAGCATCGGCTCTTGAAATTTTCAAAGCTGCCCCTGTCACTGCAGAAGGAAAGAATCAGGATACCAAGGAGAGACACAGCTTCAGAGTTCAGGTCCCAGTGACAAATCCCAGGGCAGCCTGAGAAATGGAGCCACAGCCATGAAGAATTGAGGCTACCTGAAGGAATACTGGGGTCACACCCATGGAGCACTGGAGCCACACTAGTCAAGCTTTGAGGACCACATCATGGGGTATAGGGGTCAAACCCACGCCACACTGGGACTCTGGCAGCAGGTGTGGCCATGGGGTCAGGAAGCATCTGTGCTTCAAGCTATGGCTCCTGTACATGCAGAGAGGTGGCCCCCAGTTAGGCTTCTGTCCTAGGAGTGACATTTGACCCCAAGGGGACTTCAGGAGCATGTCTGTGTAGTATGACTCTGACTAATTTGAGGCTGGAGATGCTATGCCAGACTAGAACCAGGTTCTCCCGCACACACTATGATACTTGGAACAGCCTCAGAAGTATGACCACCATCACTCTTTTAGCTGAAATGTTTCATTGAACATATACCCCGTGCTTGACATTCCTCTAGGGACTGAGGCTTGATATCAATGGATGTTAATGTAGATTGCACGGTGAGTGTAGACAAACATAACGATCAGTTCTGATACTAACTACTATAAAGGAAATATAACAGGGAAATGTGGCCAAGAATGGCCAGGCTATCTTAGACACTTCTTGGAGAAGGGCCATTGGAGCTAAGCCTACTGGGAGGAAGACTTAGGGATGGGGCTTTCTGGAAGGAGGAAAAAGCAAAAGTCCTTGGAGGTGGAGAACTTGGCATCCGGTAATGTCGGAGAGAAAGTGAGTGAGGGCGGAGGATGGAGAGCGAGAGGAGAGACAGGAAGTCGATGTGGCAAGGCAGACAGGGATGGAACTGGCCAGCCCTTGTTGGCCATGGAACAAGGTTTCACTTTTGTCCTCCATGCTCTAGACACCACACAGGACTCATTGTCACAGGGATTCCTGGAGCTGTCCAGTGACCCGTCCTTCTCTGGAGTTGGCTCCTGACATCAGCAAGTGAGCTGGTCCCTTGCTCAATGTCTTCTCTCAGGCTCTGTGCACTCGGAGTGTCAGCCAAGTGTGGCTTCTGCAGGACCAGGCTCCCCTTCCTCCCACTGAAAACATCTGGTCCAGTGCACAAGGGTGTCTGATCAGGTTTCCCTTAAGTTCCCGGAGCCTGGAATGACAATTCTCATACAAGGAGTTTAAAGACAGAGTGTCCCCAGAAGAGCCTTACAAAGAAATGAGAAAGCTGAGCTGAGAAGGTACCATGAAGAATCATTTTAGCTGACCATTGGTTCATATGGTCATCTTGAAGCACAAGAAGCAGATTTCACATCTGCTGCCAGTCACTGCCTGCGGGGCTCTGCAGGCCACAGGTAAAGACTCTAAGCCTCAGGCTTCTCCAGACAGACGATTCTCATCAGCCAAAGACAGGCCTTCAGAGAAAGGCACAACTGGGGATGATCAGCAGCCTGAGCTTGGAGTGTACCCAGTTTGTAATGAGTCCATTGGGAAGGTCTTAGTTAGGGTACTATGAGGAGCATTCTACATTTCTTTAGAGGAAAGCTTGGAGCTGGGTCAAAGATTGAAGCCGATATAGAACAGATGCCCTAGACTGGTACCAGAAGTCAGTTAGTCCCTGGATCCTTGCTGTAGGTGAATTGTACATAATGCTAGACTTGTTGGACCAGTTAGGATGGAGGGGGGGAGGAAAATGGGGCACCTTCAGGCCTGTGCTTTATAAGTGATGTCACCTTTGTGGCTGCTCAGCCACTCTCTGCACTTTACAGATGGTAACAGTGTCCTCAAGGCTGTGTGGCTGACCTACAGGACATTGCTGGCTAGTTAGTAGATGTCTTAATCATTGTTCTATAGCTGTGAAGAGACACCATGACCAAGGCAACTCTTCTAAAAGAAAGTATTTAATTGGGGACTGGCTTACAGTTCAGAAGGTTAGTCCATGATCATCATGGCAGCGAGCATGGTGGCAATATGGTGCTGAAGTAGTATCTGAGAGCTACATCCTGATCCACAGGCAGAAGGCAGAGAGAGAGAGAGAGAGAGAGAGAGAGAGAGAGAGAGAGAGAGAGAGCAGGCCTGCAGGCTTTTGAAACCTCAAAGCTTAACCCTAGGGACACACCTCCTCCAACAAGGCCACATCTCCTCCAACAAGGCCACACCTCCTAACCCTTCTCTGACAGCTCATCAACAGGAGACTAAACATACAAACACTTGAGCCTATAGCAGCCAATCTCGTTCAAACCACCACAGTAGGAAAACTAGAATTTGAATTTAACCGCCTCCAGACCTGACTCCGGTAGTGACTCAGAGGTGGGAGTGAATGTCAGCCTCAGAGGCCAGGTCTCCAGAGCCCCATGGTGGCCATCACCATCTCCCTGGAGGACTGCATAGGCTGCTGTGGTTTTCTTTTGTCTGCTGTCTTTTTCTTTCTGAGAGAGGGTCTTATATACTGCAGGCTGGTCTCGAAGGCACTGCACAGCTGAGGACGGCCCAGAGCTTTCTTTGATCCTCCTGCCTCTGCCTCCCAGATACTAGGATTACAGATGTGCACCATCACACCTGGCCTGTAGTTTGTCACTTATGTGTTATTCATCTGCCCCTCTGGTGGAAGCACAGAGGTTTACTCTTTCCTGGAGTTTTGTGCCCCAAGTCTTGTCAAATGCAGCCACAAAATATTAGATTGAAAATTCCAGAAACCAAAAGCTCCTAAGTTTTGTTTTCTTTTATTTTTGTTGGCACATCCTTTACGTGATGCTCGGTAAGCATAGGAGTTATTTTTCCTTGTAGCTGTGACAGAATACCTGAAAAAGGTGCATTGAAGAAGGGAAGGCTTATCATGGCTGCCAGTTCGAGAGGACGTCATGGTAGGAAGTTATGGTAGCAGAATGGAAGGTCACATTGCATTCATAGTCAAGAAGCAGACCAAGATGAATGTCGACGATCTCATGGTCTCCTGTTCATTCAGTTCAGGATCCTAGCCCAGGGAATGAATGGTGCCCGTTACAGTTGAGGTGAGTCTTCCCACATCAATTAACTCAATCTGGGAATTTCTTTACAGACATAGGAAGAAGTTTGTCTTCTTGGCAATTCTAGATCCTGTCAGCTGAGATATTAATCATCTCAAGACACTCCTTGTCAACTTGACACCCACTTTTCACATATTTCAATTCTTTTGAGAATACAACGATATCATTTCCCTCTTCCCTTTCCTCCTTCTAAACCCTCCCATATAGCCCTCCTTGCTCTTTTTCAAAGTCATAACTTCTTTTTTCATTAATTATTGTTACATGCATATATGTAATACATATATACATATACATTCCTTAACACATAAATATAGCCTGCTCAGTCAGTATAATGTTACACATATGTGTGTGTTCTCGGGGCTGACCATTTGGTACTGGCTAACCGGTTGGTTTCTCTTCCCTCAGTTGCCTGTGGTTCTTTGTGTAGAGCTGAGGCTTCGTGGGATCTCCCCTGTCATCTTCAGCATATCTGTTGCTGTTGTCCTTGCTCAGCCCACGTTTAGGCAGTCACATGGGTGAGACTATGGGTGTAGCTTCTGACCTTAGTGGAGATACAGTCTCACAGCAAACTCCCTGATCCTCTGGCTCTTACAGTCTTTCCGTCCCCTCTTTCTCAACGTTCCCTGAGCCTTAGGTGCAGGAGTTATTGTAGATAAATCCTTTTGGGACTGGGATCCACAACTCTGCATTTTGATTGGTTGTAGTTTTCAGTAATGGTCTCTATCTGTTGCAAAGAGAAGTTTCCTTGATGGAGGGTAAATACTTCACTTATCTGTGTGTTTAAGGAGAGATACTTAGAAGGTAGTTAGGGATTATGCTGGTTTAGTAAGATGGTGATTATAGGTTCCCCCTCTAAGATCTATGACTTTATTAGGCCTGGGTAGTTGGCTAGATTTCTGGTACTAAGGATGGATGATTTCCCTCTTATCGATCAGGCCTTTAGTACAATGAGAGAGCTATTGGTTACTGCCAAGGTATGTGTGACACTACTGCAGACTTAGTGTTATTGTACAATGTTAGCTGCTGTGGTGGTTTGTAGGCATCATAACTAGGCAGGGTTGTTTGTTTTCTGTTTTGGAAGCTTGCTTGGTACCTTTTGGTACCATGAAATATAGTACTCAGGGAGAGGGCTTTCAGGTCAGTTCCAGCTCAGGGGCTTTGGGTCATGAGTTTGAGGTGCATGATGTCTTCAGCAGTAGGGACTTACCTTCCACCTCTTGAGGACAACCAAGAGTAATAGCAATAGCCTATGATGTTTTGGGAGTCTCTTGGACAACCCTGACCAACAACTCAAGAAGTGGATTCTCATGCCTGGTGTTGGGTTGTTTGTTTGTTTTTTTTTGTTGGTGTTGTTTTGTTTGTTTGTTTGTTTTTTGATGGTCTTTGGTTCTTGGAGAAGGATGAGAAATTTTAATTTATTATTTTTTTTCTCATAATTTTTTCACTGATTCTTTGGGAATTTCACATCATGTACCCCAATCCCACTCATTTACCAGTCCTTCCATGTCTGCCTTCCACCCTTATAGCCTCCCCACAAAAACAAAATTTTAAAAAATTCACTTTGCTCCTTTGTCTTTCCTGCCTCTCCATCATATATTAATTTATTGTAGTGGCTTTGGGAGCTGCAGTATCTCATGAAGTATTTTCTTTTGCCCAAACAGCTTTACTTGCAAATATTCATTGCAATGAGTTGTTGTTCTGGTTCAAGGCCTCTGGCTTCTGGCACATCATCAATACTGGACCCTCACCGAATCTTCTCTCAGATATCCTGCTGTTGCCCCGAGTCATGGAGATACTGTGGCTATGGTTCAGGTCCCATCATGAACTCCAGCAGGTCATAGATGGGGTAGATATTGGGGTGGGCCAACTCAGAGCCCTGGATGTAGGTCTGGGTGGTACCTGAGCTGGTCAGTCCAGGCCTCCACCAGGACTGCCCATCTCAGACAAGGGTCAGGACCAGCTCTCCCATGCCCACACCATCGGGGCCAGCTCTGTCATGTGCGTGGTATGGGGTGGGGCCAGCTCTCCTGCTGTGGTGGCCAGTGAGGGGGGGAGCAGTTCTCCAAGGGCCATCCCAGGTTGAAGCCAGCTTTCCTGCACCCACACCATTAGGACTAGTTCTCCCAAGAGGGGGGAGAAATTTTAATTTAGATGATATATGTATATTCATATACAGACTGTGTGTTATAGGTTTCTTCAGTTAGTACTATGATTACTTAGGACCTTTTTAGACATCCTTGTGTTATTTTACCCTCCTTTCTCCTTCTATATCTGTCTCCTACCCCTAATTATTTCCCTTTTCCCCAGCTGATCACTCATACCCTGCTATTTATTCCCCTCTCTACTGCTCCCTACCTCCCTTTGCTGGCAATGGTCCCTTTCCACTTTCCTTGTTTCTGCAGTTGCTGTGGGATGTGCACTCACATCTGAAGATTGGGAGCTAAAAGCCCCCAGTAAGAGAGAACATTTGAATCTTTTGGGGTCTGGGTTACCTCACTCAAACACGATCTTTTCTATCTCTATCCATTTATCTGCAAAGTTCATGATTTCTTTTTTCTTTACAGCTGAATACTATTCCATAGTGTATATGGACCACATTTTCATCATCCATCTGTAGGCTGAAGAACATTTAGGTCGCTTCTGTTTCCTAGCTAGTGTGAGGAGAGCAGCAATGAGCATGGCTGAGCAAGTGTCTGTGGAGCAGAATGTCAAGCCCTTTGGACATGTGCTTTGCTGGCCTTTGCCATTCTAGTGGGGTAAGATGAAATCTCAAAGTTGTTTTGATTTGCATTTCCCTAATTGCTAGCAATGGATGAACAATTTTTAAGATATTTCTTAGTCTTTTTTCCCCTTCTTCTTTTAAGAACTTTTTGTTCAGGTCTCAGGCTCACTTTTTGAATGGGTACTTTATTTTTTTATTATTTGTTTGTTTTACTTACTTTTTAAATTCTTTGTATATTCTGGATATCAATACTTTATCAGATGTATAGCTGGCAAGGATTCTCTCCCATTCTGTGGAGTTCCTCATTACCCAGTTTCTTTAGCTGTGCCTTTTAGCTTTATGACATCCCCTTTGTCAACTGCTAGTCTTACTTCGTGGTCAAATGGAGTCCTATTCAGAAAGCCCTTTCCTACACCTATATCATGTAGGGTACTGCCTATCTTTCTTCTGGGAGTTTCAGGTTTCACCTTTATGTCTCTGATCCACTGGAGTGAGTTTTTGTGCAAGGCGATAGATACAGATCTAATTTCTTCTTGTGCATGTGAGCACCCAGTTTTCCCAGGACCACTTAGATGGGTAAAGATGTTTTCTCTTCTCCAGTATAGGTTTTTGGCCTCTTTGTCAGATATCAAATGGCTAATGTTCTGTGTACTTATTTGGGTCTTCAGTTATGTTCCTTTGGTCTACACTGACACCCACTGTTAAGGCATCACTTTCCAACCCTTGTCCTGGAGGAGCATGGCCATCTGGTTATTCAAAATGCATTTGGTCCTACTTCAAGGGTGCTGATATTCTTTAGAAGTCCCAACATTGTTCAAAAGTGCAAGTGCAGAGTCCTTTTGAGAATTAGACAGTGTCTGAACAGTGAGCCCCTATAACATCACGAACAAGTCACTTGGTTGTTTTCTTTTCTCTTCCTCCTGCCCCGCCCTGCTCTCTGAGACAGGGTCCCTATGTAGTCTCCTATCACTGCCTCTCAAATGCTGGGATTACAGGCTTGAGCTGCCTTGCCCATCTCAGCCATGTACCTTTCTCTGTGCTGGGTAACATGCAAAATCCTCTCTCTCTCTCTCATTTGCTATTTTGAGTCAATTAATTATAGTAAACTAGCCGCCTTCCTGTGCTGCATAACATTAGATGTTATTCCTCTCACTCTGCTTCGTCTCTGTCTACCCACACCATTCCAGGAAGCAAAAGAGCGAAAGGAAACCTCACAACATTCAGCTCCATCCTGCATCCCCCACAAGCCTGTCCTATCTTCTCTGTATATGCTACCCACCCTTTAGTCACTTAATGGCTGCCTCAGTTACCTCCAGACTGCAGAGCTGGCACTACCTGTGGTCTCGGGTATCCACTAGAGTATTTGAAACAGACCTACGATAGACAAGAAGGGGTGAGCCTATCTTCCCAGCTTGGCATTTCTCTTCCTTTTCCGTTGCTCATCTCCAGCAATCGTGGAGCCAAACAGCAGCCTGCAGAGGCTGAGGGTGGGCACAGAGGGGAATCATATTAACTTACTCCTGCTGGATCCTTTAGCCCTTTGCTATGACTGCAAAGACCACACAGATGGAAGGCTTGGGCTTGTGGGTAGAGTAGGGTGGTTCTGAATTTTCTGTTTATTCACAGTATTTTCGATATGTACATAATGCTTAAGACACTCTTAGCTTAAAAAAAGTAACTTGTATTTAGAATCTCAAGACAGTTGAGATTTCATGGTTATTGTGGTAAATAGAAAATAGCATTCATGAGTGTAGCTTGGGAAGATAGTAAAATCCCTAAGTGTTAAATTCTCCTTGTAGATCAACTGTGGTATAGGTTTTAACTTGTTAGACAGCCATAGTTAAGTACTAGTTTCGATTTCAGGAGAGCACAATGTACTTCCAGCCCTTATACCAGCACAGCAACATTTAATATCTATTGATTGTATACTGAGCCAAGTACTGAGGTAAGATTCATTTCCATGAACTACTCAGCTTCTCCCTCCTGCCCCTCAAGAAGCCAGCGTTGGGGTAAGGCTTCACGGACACATGGTATCTTCTCTTTCAGGTGAAAGTGAGTGTCAATAATAATGATATTCCAACTTCAAGAAGCTGATGTGGATAGAATTATAGGCTAAGAATATTCTTTGTGCTTCTCAATTCATAATAGAATGTATCTTTGTTACTCGGGTATCTTCTGATTGAGACAGAGGCCAAAGCTGGTATATCTTGGTCCTAAGGAAGCTGTTGCTTCCACCTAAGAATTCTCAGAGTGGCTTCAGGCACGGCTGCATCCAGTTGTCAATCATGTCCTAAGAGGCCTGTTTTCAACTCTTATCTCCTCTGTTATATCCTGCATTTTCTACCAATATGGGCTCTTCCCACATGGTGGCTCTAGGCTTACATCATGCTAGACTCCTTGGTAGAAGAGATACTCCTCTTTCTCATAGTTCCTTTGAAAGCTCAGGGGAAAGTGTTCATCGACCCCTTAAAGCCACATGCCTATCTTGAAGGCTATGGTCTTCACCATGGCCCTGGAATGTGGTCCTCTGATTGGCTATAACCAACCACCTTCTGGGTATCCCCAGGTACTGACAGCCAGGAGGAATCAACCCACCTTAGTTGGTGCAGATGGATTTAAACGAGAAGCTGGACAGCAGAGAGCAAATATTCAGTCCACCTGTGAGCACAGCAGCTTTGCTCTGCAGGTCAGGAGAAATGCAGAGGACAGCAGGGAAGAGAACATTGTCAAATGTGCTGACGATGTTCAGGGAGGGGTTCCCACTGGCAGCCCCGAATGCAATCAACCGGCTGCATTTGCCAACCCCAGCACCTGTCATATTTCATCTTCTTTTAAATAACTTCAGGGATATGAAAGTCATAAAAGCAAACCCAGGTGAGGTCAGAAGTCACCAGCTCCTGTGTGCAGAGGGCTGTCACTTCTTGGCTCTTTACCCTGCCTCAAGTTTGCTTGGCCTTAGCGGGGGCTGGGCAGAGTCCTAGCAAGTATCATTCAAATGAGAGATGTGGGTCCAAGTAGCAATAAATCAGAACTGCTTGCCCACCCCCAGGATGCACTCAAAAAAGTACAGTGAGATTATCCTCTCTGTAATTGTTCTGTATTTCTTTAACCTCACAGCAGCTAAAGTTGGCTTTCAAAGCAAAACAATATTACAGTGCTGGGGAGCAACATTTTAATGAACACCATAGGGTTTACTGATGACTGTTAATGAGTAAAGAAGGAGCGGCCTGCAGGAACCTCCTGTCTATCTTTAGAAAGCTGCCCTGGATGATGGAGGGTGGAGGGCGATGGAGCCATCCCAGGCCTGCAAACGGGAAAACAAATACATCACGTGTTTAAGGTCAGGCAGAACGTGCACTTCAGGAGCTAACCAAAACTCATTTGCACCTTTGCTTGTGTCCTTCTCAATCAACAGCAGCCTTTAAAATCCAGATGCAGCAACTTCTGTCTATAAGTGTTGTTACGACCCGATTAAAGAAATGAAAATCAACAGACACTTTAATCTCTTTGCAGCCCTTCACCTGATAGCGTGGTTTAGAGTCTGCTTGATGGGGAAGGTCCTTTAGTACTTCGTGTGTGTGTGTGTGTGTGTGTGTGTGTGTGTGTGTGTGTGTGTGTGCATGTGTGCGTGTGCTGGAGCTGGGGGTATACACCAGTATTTAAGGAGCCACACATTAACAGGTTCACAGTCTCAGGGCTGAAGAATCATTTTGCCATCCAGAGCTCTTTGCGCTAAACTGGGTGTGGTAGCACAAGCCTTTTACCTTAGTGTTTGAGACACTGAGGCAGGTGAAATCCAGGCCTGTAGTTTAATGTGACTAGCTTATTTTCTTCTAGAAATAGCAATGTTCACTTGGTTAGCTTGTTAAAATGAATCGCTGGCAAGGTAACAGTCTATTGCGTGTAATAAATGTCACAAAATATGCTTTGGTCATGAGAATGACAGAGACAGAACAGGTTGACAGACACATTAAATAAACTGCTCTTTACTTCCGTGGGCTTTCAATTTACTTCAGGAGTGAGAGCTAGTAGTGTTAGTTAGTTAGTTAGTTAGTTAGTTAGTTAGTTAGTTAGTTTTTTTGAGACAGAGTCTTGCTATGGAGTCTAGGCTGGCCTGGAACTCTTGCCTCAGTTTCCCAAGTTGCTAGGATGTCAGGAGTGTGCCAGCATACCCAGTTTATCAAAAGCATTAGTGACTTTTGATGGCATATTTACAGAATCCAAGACAGAAGAGGAGGTGCCATGGCAAGTCACTGAATGCCAGGTGGGGCAGAGGGCTTTACCTGGATCTCCTCATCAATGTCCTATAACCCAGTGGGATGGCTGCTCCTATGCACTTTCTACAAATGAGAACTTTGAGGCTCGGGAAGTTAAAACTCTTCCTTAAGACCATGGTCATTCCCAATACTCTCTCCCTCCAGCCTCCTGCCACCTGGGTGCATTTGGAATGAGCTAGAAACCTAGAGCAATGGAAACTCCCAGGAATCCACAAGGGTGACCCTAGCTAAGACTTATAGCAATAGGAAATGTGGAGGCTAAACCAGCCATTTCCTGTAACCAGGCAAGACTTTCAGTGGAGGCTCTGGGACACCAACCCAGCCACAAACCCTTCAACCTACAATTTATCCTGCCTACAGAATGTGCTGGGGTGAAGATGGCACAGACATTGTTGGAGTGACCAGCTGATGACTAGTACAGATGGAGACCCGTACCCCGAGAGGGGGCTCACCCCTGAGGGCCAGGACCCAGAAGCGGGAGACCCCAGAGTCCTAGGACAAAAACAAACAAACAAACAAACAAGTCAATTAAGTGACTCCTGATGATATCCTGCTATACTCATAGACTGGTGCCTAGCCCCACTATCATCAGAGAAGCTTCCCCCAACAACTGATGGAAACAGATGCAGAGGCCCACAGCCAAACATTAGGCGGAGCTCAGGGAATCATACAGAAGAGGTGAGAAAGGATTGTAGGAACCAGTGGGGTCCAGGGCACCACAAGAAAACCCGCAGAACCAACTAACTTAGACTCATAGGGGCTCACAGAGACTGAACTGACAACCACGGAGCCTGCATGGGACCAACCTAGGCCCTCTGCATATTTGTTACAGTTGTGTAGCTTGGTCTTCCTGTGGGACTCCAAACAGTGAGAGTGGGGGATGTCTCTGACTCTGTTGCCTGATTTTGGGACCCATTCCTCCTGCCAGACTGCCTCTTCCATCCTTGGTGGAGGAGGGGGTGCCCGGTCTCGTTGCAGCTTGATATACCATGGCTGGCTGATACCCATGGGGTGCCTGCCTGTATCTGAAGAGAAACAGTG
>CABHPQ010171073.1:24553-42576 GCA_902168405.1 Peromyscus aztecus
CAGAGGACTGGGAAGAGGGGAGGGAAGGGAAGCTTTGGTTAGGATGTAAAAACAAGAAAGGAAAAAGACTACAGTTAGTACATAATGATCTGGCCCAACGTTTCTTGATACCAAGGCCTTCTTTCTCGACTGTGTCCAGACCACTTGGTTTTTTAAATATTGTCCAAGGGATTGTACCCATATGCATACAAATGCATCTTTTGTTGTGAATGAGCAATATATGGACAGAATGCAGAAATCAACCAGAGCAAGACTGCAATGAGAAATCAATCACCGCCACCTCTTCTATGGTGTGTGATATGAGACACACCTGTGCCAATGGTGCCAACCTTGCCTGGCTCTGGCTCCATGGGCCTGAATCTGTCTTGTCCTCACCCCTCTCCTGGTAACAGATAGGAGCATTGGTGTGAGAACAAGCCAGTTCCCTTGTCTGCATCTCCGGTCAGGGCAGAATTCCTACAAGGGGTGGGGTAGGAGGAGTTTGGTATGTCTTTATCAGCATTTGGATGCCTCTTATCTCTCCTTTATACCCAGAGGAACTGGCTCCCTGCTGCGGAGCTTCCAGCCTCTGCCACTGACTTAGGGTTAAACACCTTCAGAAAGTTTAGAACCTCTGTGTGATTAGTGAAACAAATCTACATTTTGAAGCAATTTTTAAAAAAGCAAGATGATTTCAAAAGACGAATTTTAGCCAAGCGATCGCACAGGTGGGACAAGGAAAAGCCCAGGGTGATGCTGTGAGCGGCAGCTGGCGCTAGAGGCTCTGCCTTCTGCTGTCCCACCACCACTCACCCATCGCCTGCAGCCGCTCTCCCTCTGTGCCTGGAGAGCACTGAGCTAGCACGGTGGGTGGTGTCGTCCTCTCTGTCCTTCAGCTGCACCCCAGTGGTTCTCATCCCTGTTAGGACTCTCAGCTCACTCGGTCCTCATGCCAGTGGTGTGTAGGTCCTTCCTTTCTGTCACCTTCCTCCAGGTTGGAGATTATCTTTTCAGTGTTCTGAAATGTTTGATGCTTTGATGGCGTCTCTTCAGCAGTACTTCATGTCTATTGATGGGACCTGACTGTATGACTATATGTATGCATGTGCTCATGTCAGACAGACAGACACACACACATGCACGCATGCACACACAGGGAGAGAGAGAGAGAGAGAGAGAGAGAGAGACCTACAGATGGAGAGACACACAGAGACAGAAACGCAGAGAGAACAATGACAGTCTCCCCCCCCCCCCCGCGCAGATTGTTGCAGCTTCCTTCTTCCCGTGAATCAAATATCACATGCATTCTTCCCAAGCAGAAAGCCTGCACCTGCTCCATCTTTGCCGCCGTTACACGACAGCCTATTGAATGGACGTGCTGCCATTCACTTCAACTGTCACATCATTCTGAAAGAGCCTGTGCTGTCAGGATCTCAGGGGGTCCCCTGGGGGCCCCCTCTCTTCATTTTATCAGACCACATTCACTCCTCTCCTTTGGGCAGACGGTGCTGGGATACTGGAGCCGTGTGGATGACAGTGCTGGGTGCTGGAGGCTATTTGCCAAGGAATGTGGGAGACGTCCTGGGAGCAGGGAGGTGGGGCCACACAGCCCAGGCTTTGAAGAACAATTGAGAACCTACTTCTGAAGGACTGAAGTGGGCCACTGACCCCTTGGAGCCACCCTGGACAGCCTCCTGGACAAATGACCATGCTCCTAACAGCTCAGACCTTGTGGAATGGTTCAGTCCTTAGACTGTGACTTCTGATTAAAAACTGGTCCCTTGGCCATTCTGTCTTCTTCCGTGATTCTGTGATCGTGACCTTTGAGGGATCACTGGTCTCAGGGGCAAAGGGAAGGAAGGAAGGCAACTGCAGCTAATTCCTGAGCCCTCCTCCCATCGAGCCTGGGCAACAGAACCAGCTTTTATTAACCCCACTCACAGCCTGTTAACAGTGGGAAATCTCTCCCCAGGTCCTGCCGGTGGTTCTGGCTGGTTAGGATGACTGACAGGCCACTTATTACTCCTGTCTGCCCCCGCCTGGCCCCTCCAGAGGCTTTTATTAGCCCCTCACCTGGGGGAGTTGGGGCTTGGCGAACGCTCTCCTTGAGGCAGCATCAAGATTATGTTTTCTCACCTGAAATAACTGGCACATTTATTGTTTTTGAAAGAAAGAAAAATCTCATAATTGAAGTAAAAGAGGAATATGCTTCTGTTTTTCTGGAAGTGTGTCTTTGAGGCAGAGGGACAATTCCAGCACCTACCGGAGGGACTGCATCTCTGCAGAAGAACCTAGTCCTTCAGCTACAACTCACTCATGGAGTGCTCTTTTGCTGCAGCCCCCATTTGGTAAACCGCCTACCTAATGGCTATGGAGAAAGTACTTGCAAATTGACACCTCATTGGGCAGAAAAGGCTCTTAAAATTCTGGAACATCATCACAGGCTTGTGCTTCTCCTAATGCAATAATGCTTCCCCAGGAAAAACACCCTGTGCACTCCGTCACAACCAAGGAGAGAATTGGACAGAGATGGTTTTCAGCAAATTGACAAACTGAACTAAACTTTATTTAATTTAATTTCAAAAAGGATGGATCTGGAAATAACATTGCTGGTTTCACGTGCTGGAAAAATCGATGCTATGATTTTTTATCTTCTTCCTTCCTACTCCCTTGCCGGGCGGGTGTAATAAGTCATTTGGACTGGCCAAGCAAACAACTAGCCCCTATCCCTCTGGGTTGGTGTGGATAGCCTGGGGACCCAGCTCTGCCTTCAGCCAGCTGCTCCTGCATACCCTGGGCAGAGTCTCCCCTGTGTGAAGAGGATTGGCAGAACCGCATCTCCCACTTCTCTGGACCACATTTGATTCTGAGTGCTTTATACTTACTGTTTGGGCAAACCCTTGCTACTTGCTGAGGTGGGGCGATTTTTGTGGGGGAGAAATCTTTTCACAGATAAAGAAAGTGGGACTTTCAGAGGGAAAACCCTCACTTGCACCGTGCAAGGGATTAGGTGTGAATCCAGATAGCTTGATTTCAGAACCAGAATTAACAGGTGGGGAGAGCACGTGGCCAGCTGCTCCTACCTTTCTGACTGCTGTGTGACAAAGCTTTTCCTGGGGAGATGCTACACATGTCTTCTCACATGTTTATCTGAGAGGGAGCCGATGACAGATCAAAGAATAGATGCCACCAAAGTCCAGTTTGGTGAACCATGAGTTTGATTGGAGTTATTTACAGGAATATGGATGAGGGGTTACTTATAGGATCAGAAATGATTCAAAAACAAGCTAGGAACCTAGAGCACACTGCACAGCCAGCAGGTAGCTCAATGGCTGGAGAATGTCCTTTCCAGGTGCCTCAGTTGGTCTGAGCCTCTTCCAGGCAGCTTGGTGGGTTTCTTCTTCTTACAGGCAGATGGCCTATTCTCAGAATCTTATTTTTTTTTTTCCAGCTTGGCTTGTTTGAGAGTCGTTTTTGCAGCTGTATTGCTTACTCTGGGAAAAGGGGGCCTGTTGAATCTGGTTAGTTTTAGACACTTCCGGAAACTATTTTGAGTTGTTTGCCTCCTTTCTTAAAGAGCTTCCCTGTGGGATGGAATGTTTCAATCTCAAAGGAAATCTGTTACATGTTACTGCTCAAGCCTTCTCCCGATCATGGTCTCGGGTTCCAAATTTCTTCAAACAAGGTCCTTAAGAAAAATGTATCACAGCAAAGCTTGGTGGTAAATGTCCATGATCTCTACTACTGGGGAGGCCAAGACTAGAGGATGGAGTCCTAGCTGAGTTACATGGAGTTCAAGGTCAGTCTGGGCAACTTAGTGAAACTTGGTCTCAAAATAAAAAGCCAAAGCAGGGCTGGAGATGTGACTCGATGGCAGAGGACTTGCCTAGCAGGCTTAAGGTCCTGGGTTCAATCTCTAACTAGTATCACATTTAAAAAGTTAAAAAGAAATTTAAGGAAGAAATTGCACAGAGAGAATCATGCCCCAGGCTGTTGAGCTGTGGCTAGGGAAGCCATAGGCCCTCCTGGAGAACCTATCGATGTTTCCTTGATAAACTGTTGTGTTTTCAAGTCCTCTTCTAAATACTTATGATTAGATCAAGATTTGTGCAGCTCTTGGCCTTCATTAGAGCCTCATTACGGAGGGTAGGGGTTAGTGTGGAGACTCTTAACTGTTCAAAATGCCAGGAGTAAGCAACTGTGAGTATTCAGTCATAGGCAGAATGTCTGTGTTATCACCCTCTCCAAGGCTTGGAGAACATGGAGTGAAAGGGACTGGAAAGAACGTGGAAACAAGCGGACGTGTTGTGCAAGGCTGGCCTTTGGATGTGACATGGCTGTCACACACGAACTCACAGCAGCTGTGACTGCTTTGCACAAGACCTCCACAAGATCAAGAACATTAAAGATTTCATCATGGAGAGGGGAGGACTTCCCGACACCCTACTCTTGGCTGAGGAGCTAGGGATCCCTAATGGCTACTGAGCAAGGGAGTGTCACTTTTCTTTGGGCATGGACCGCCATCGGTAGGTCACCCATGCCACGTGAAGGACTCCATGCTCATGCACCGACACACAGCACCCATTGGGCTTGGTGGGTTAAAAGAAAGTAAGAGACATGAAGTTAGACGGAAGGTGGGATATGGTGGGAGGGATCAGAGGGGCTGGAGGAAGGGAATGGAGGATGGGTAGGGCCAAAATACATTGTATAAATTTATGAAGAGTTAAAAAACAAAGAAAGGAATATAACTGGCAGAATTATTCTTTGTGCAATGAAGAAATCTCTTGTTTGGGCAAAAGACTTGCCATTTGACAAAAATCTGCCTTCCTCCCCAGGGAGGCCCAGGGAGGCTGGAACCTCTCTCGGGGGTTCTTGGTCTCCAAGACAACCAGGGATGAGAAGAGCCTCCACTAGGCTTCAGGGGGACCATACTCAGGCACAGCCCACCAGCTGAGGCCTGGGTCAGCCCACTGGACCGTGCTGAGGGGCCCAGCTCTGCTCCTTACTTCAGCAACTAGAGAGAACTCTCAGGCATTGGGACCTCCAAACCACCCTCAGGGTTGAGAGTTTGGAAGCTGGCAGACAGCAATCATGGAGAATCATGCTGCCAAGCGCCACTCTGGCTGCTTATCTCCAGTGTCTGAGGAGCAGCACGTGAGGGCCGAGAGGACCCCTGCCTCTGCCCAGGCTGCCACACCCACCGGGCTGCCACAGGTCTGGTTCCCACTGTTGCTTCCCTGCCGAGGGAAAGTCAGCTTGCTTTTAGAAACAACAGCGAAGCCGAGAGGAAGCACCATCAATTCACTAATAATACCTCAGAAATGATGCCTCACATTTGAGGGGAACCACCTTTCTGAATGCCTGCTAGGAGGGAAAATGAAAGGGACCCAACAATACACAGGCCTTACCCACATGACCGGGACCTCCATAGACGTGGCCAAGGAGGTTTCCTCTGATCTTTGGTTTTCCCTGCACAGAATAAGGTATCTGTAAATGAGGACATTTCTCTATTCCAAGACTACAAATGTAGTTTTGCTTCTTTTTTGATGCAGTATACATTGTATAATGACCAAATCGGGGCAATTAGCAGCAATTTGATCACCTTAAACACTCATCATTCCGTCGTTGTGAGAATGTTCAAAATCCTCTTCCAATTATTTTAAAACATGCAATAAATATTGCTAATGGTTGTTACTCTGCTCAGCTGCAGAGCACCAGAAGTCATCCCCCCTCACGCACCCCCCATCTAACTCAGCCTTGAGCCCACTGAACCACATCCCACACTTCCTCTCCTCCATTCCTCAGCCGCTCGGCTCTCAACCTCTATGACATCAACTTTTTTTTAATTTCAGAAATTGAGATCATGTGCTCCGTGCCTTTTTCCGCCTGAGTTGTGTTGCTTAACGCAGTGTCTTCCGCCCTGTCCGTGTTGCCGGAAATGGCTGAATTCCTTCCTTCCTTACGGCCGAATAGCAGTCTCCTTTGTGTGTATCTCTTGCCTTACCCACTCATCAGCCACACTTAATTTGACTGGATCCTGCTGTAGTCATTTTGAATGCAGTTTTCTCTTCAACACACTGGCTTCAATTCAATTCCTTGGGATGGATCTAGTAACAGTGTTGCTGGATTATGCGGTACTTTTGTTTGGACAGGAGTCCCAGATTGTTTTCTATAATGGCACCACCATGCTTGACTTGGTTGCTCAGACATGTTCTCTTCCCCAGGGTCACTCACTGCCTGTTTTCTTTTGACTTCAGGGTGGAGAAGATACTTCTTTTGACTCTGATTCCAGTTCAAACCTTCTCTTAATCTTTAAAGAGTATCTTTTTCATTGAATTTTGGCCTTTTTAAAAAAAATTATTTCTGGACCAAAGAAGTTATAAGAAAAGAAAGGAAGGAAGGAAAGAAGGACGAAAGGAAGAGAGAGAGAGAGAGAGAGAGAGAGAGAGAGAGAGAGAGAGAGAGAACACTCAGGTTCCTCAGAGCAAAGTGTGTGCTGCAGAATCGTGGCTGATACCCCAACCTTTGCAGCTGCCCGGCAAAGCCTGTTCCAATCTCTTGGACTTGTGCCCTTCATGACAGGTCCTCACTAGCCAAGCTGTTGGAGGCAGGATGCTTAGAGTCACATCCCTAAGTCAGCTGATATCCACCTTCCTGGAGCTTAAACACAACACAGGGTGTTTGCCTTTGGTGGCTATGGCACTTTTTATATTCGAGAAGTCACCCAA
This sequence comes from Peromyscus aztecus, assembly GCA_902168405.1. Lineage (NCBI taxonomy): Eukaryota > Metazoa > Chordata > Mammalia > Rodentia > Cricetidae > Peromyscus > Peromyscus aztecus. The sequence goes on from CABHPQ010171073.1 coordinate 31,261, forward strand.
TGGTCCAGTATGAAGCAGCATGAAAATAATTAATTTTTATCCAAGTAATACACACATGCGGCTAAAAATAATAGAGCCATCAGCTAGGCTGGCCTCGGAAAACAATAGTGCCCCATCTCCTCTCTCCTTTCTCTTGGTCCTCGGAGGCAGCCACTTTCATTTAGGGAAACTTTTAATTGAAGTATAACCCACAGATAGAAAACACACATACGTCCTAAGTATGTGCTTGATGGGTTTTAGAAAACCAATTCTCCTGTAAGCCAGATCAAGAAGTAGAGAGTTCTCAGCACCCCGAAAGCCACCACTCACCCCTCATAGCCAGAGGCTCTTGATCTCTGCCTCAGTGGCTTTGCCCTTTGTTCCCCCGGTGGGCACGTCACACGCTGCTTGGCAAGTGACTTGCTCCTAGGACACAAGGTTTGTCTTTTTTCTAGTGCCCTCTCCCCTTCCCAACTCTTCCAAGTGTGTCTAAGTCATCCCTTTCTTTTCCTCTACTTGCTAGTTGCCTGTGCGAATTCAGCCACATTACAAAGCTCTGTGCCCCTTTCATCCATCATAGAACACGGTTCATGGTAGAAATAAGCAGCAGCCTAGGATCTTTGATTCTCAGTGTTATAACCCCTGTGCCGCGTTAGGAAGGGTATTCTTAGAATCTGTAGCCATCTAATTCACTGTTATGACTTGAGTTTGAACCCCCAGCCTCAGTTCTGAAAGCTTATTCCCTATCTGGGGATGCCAGTTTTGGAAGACTGTGGAGCCTTTAGGAGGTGGGGCCTGGTAGGCACAAGTAGGTCACTGGAGGGTGGGACTTTGAAGGTTGTAACAGTCCCTGGTTCCTGTGGTCTACTATACTTCCTATTCCAGTATGACACCAGGAGCCTCTGCCATACCCTCCAAATGTCATACATTCTTGGCCACACTGAGCTGGGACCAGAAACTGTGAACCCAAACCTTTCTTCTCTTAAGGGCTTTTTTGGTTGCTTGGTTTTCCCTGTCTGTGATTATGGGCACAGCGACACAAAAGCAAGGACTATGCTCTTGTTCACATTTGTCCTCAGATGGGTAGAGGAGGACCTGTGAGGACCAAGGCTACAGTATGACGCCTCTTACTTTAGTGACACCAGGATAAAGCACACGTGCATTGCTTGGATGGGTGGTAGCCTTGTGCTCCGCCATGATTAGAACCAACCCTGTTCTGAATGTGTTTCCCTCAGAGCTCCTTTGAAATGCGGGCTTTCCCTCATAGACTCCCAAAGCCTGCTCTTCTGCTGCACCAACTGAGGGCCAGCCTTTCCTCTTGAGGTGATATATGTACCGGTGAGGGCAACGTCAAGAGTCTATACATATGTGCCTTAAACGGAGGTGGTCATAAAGTCAGTAGCTAATTGACTTACGTCAGCACTCAGTTTTAGGAGAAGGGTGCTCTGAGTGAAAAATACAATATGGGAAGGGGCTTAATTTCTTTTGGATTACCCTTTACCAGGTAGCGTGTAATTGCATTAGTAATCGGAGTCCTTTGAGCAGAATCTCAAACAAAGGATTAGGGGGAAGGAAGATAGAAGAGTGCTGACTTCACAATAACTCACCGCCTTCCTAACCTGATTATATAAATAAATTCAAGCAATATTTTTCAAGACACGGGAGCTTGATCGTAAAGGCGTGAGGGGGCCCGGGGCCTCTGCATGGCCCCTGGTTGGCCGGCAGTAACGGATTGCTGCAGTAGTGAAGGGCAGTCCCCAGGTGGTGAAATATCCAATATCTCTGAATTATCTGTCAGCACTCAGAAATTATTGAAGCTGGGCTGACTTCTCCAGTGGGGGGCAGGAACATCTTGGCTTCATTTGGCTAAACAATGGGGTTAAAATGGAAACGCCCCTGCTGTGACCTCCCACCAGCCCTTTGGGTCACTCAGCGAGCTGTGGGCAATGGGGAGCCATGCTGGGCTGCTCTGGACACTGCTGCCTTCTTGACCCCCCAGCTAAGTCGTCCCCAGCTGCATTTCAAGCTTGTATCTTTGTCCACAGGGGGTTGGCTAATCCTCCCGCTTGCTCTCATCCACACAGACAAAGGAGGCAGGCACACTCCTCCCTGGCTGAATGAAGCCTGGTCTGGGTGACACATCAGACAGCAGTGACATGCTGTCCACATTGTTTGCCCAGAGCCTTTCAATTTCTGTTTTTACTTAAGCCGAGGCCTGCTTTTGAGGCCTTAGTTATCTCGGTTCCATTTCGCTATGGCTGGGCAGGAGAAACGGAACAAGCCCTGTTCCTCACCCCCCACCCTCTGCCCCAAAACCTCTTTGTCCAGCTGCTTAAGGCACTTTCAAAGAGTCTCAAAACAGCCTCCGAAATCCGGGTTATGGGAAGCTATGGACCCACAGGAGGTGCAGTGTGACACTAGAGACCCAACAAAGGGTGCTAACAGGAAGGAAGCCATGAGAGCAGACTGCCCTGGGAGCAGACACTGCCAAAGGAGCCATTAGAGGCTCCGGTGAGCCTACTGGTTTCTACACTTAGTTTCCTCAACAGTGACTTGGGAATCATTGTCATTCTCTTATCTCGAGGATTAAATGAAATGATGAATGGGACATGATTTTTGTATTTTGTACAAACTTGTTGGACATAGGCCGAGTTCCAGTCAGATGACTTTCCTAAGCCCCAAAGAACTAGAAATTGTTCTGGCTGTGTTCATCCAATTGTCCATCTGGAATGCTCTCTCTTCCCCCACCTAGTTGACTGCCATATGGCCCTCTTGGGTTGTTCTTTGCATTTCCTTGGTCTTCATGCAACTGATTTCTCGTAGCTTTTCCACCTATGACCTTCATTTGGTGTGGTGGCCCTGAACCCAGCAACAACTACCATATTCATGGGACAAGGCTCTGCACCAGACATAGGGATGTAGGAAGCCCTGAGTGAGTGAAGTCCTGGGTGAATGTGTGTTGTATGAGATTTATTAGAACGGTTTACAGGCTGTGGTCTAGATAGTCCAACACTGGCTGTCTACCAACAGAAGGTCCAAGAATCCAGTAGTTGTTCAGTCTACAAGGCTGGATGTCTCAGCTGGTATTTAGGACACACTGGGATCATGAAGAAGTAGTCGCTAATGCCAGTGAAGGAAGGGCAAGAGCAAGCAGGCAAAGAGAGAGAGCTTCCTTCTTCCGAGTCCTTTATACGTAGAAGGTGTGGCCCCGATTAAATGTGAATCTTCCCACCTCAAAAGATCTGGTTTACGGGTGTGTCTTCCCACCTCAAAGATCCAGATAGAAGTAGGTCTTAACCACAAATATTTATCGATGTTCATTCCAGGTGCCTTGCTGGAGACTATGGGTAGGTGGCAGAGAAAGCTCCCAGGCATTGTGAAGTTCAGTGTGGTGGATGAGGAGGGTGTGTCTATAGACATGGAGACTGTGGTGTGGTGTAATGACGACCACAGAAGGATGTGCAGGCATATGGGAGAACACTAAAGCAACAGACGGTGCATGCCTGGGAAGGGTGGCTCTTCCAAGGAGACAAAATCCAGCTGAGATCCCATAGGCAATTGAGCTGGCTAGAAAAGAGATCAGAGGGGCTCATGGCAACCATGCAAGTGATTTAGTGCAGGCGGAACCAGGGAAGGATGGGCAGTGCTAACAGAAAGGCTGGTGGATCATCTAAATGAAATTTGGGGCTGGGAGCATGGCTCAGGGACCATGTCAAACAGCATCCTTGAGGGTTCATGTTTCATCCCATCACTGAAAAACAGACAATCTGCCATTACTCTATAAGGTAGGAATTATGGTTATCATGTCCACACTGAAGACAAAGAAATGAAGATCAGGGAGGTTGGGTGGCTTATCTGAGTCCCACTGCTAAGCTAGCTCTGAAACTTTGATTTACTTTGCCCCTGGTAGAGTGGGAAAGTATGTAAGAGGACACAGGTTATGCTGTCTGTCTCTACCCATGATGAGCCTGTGTGATGCTGGGCAAATTATTTAAATGCTCTGTGACTATGATTCAGCCCCCAAATGACAATGCTAACAGTATCTTCTCCAGGGAGTGGGTTGTGGTGATATTGTGTTCCCCAATATATTGTGCACCCTAATAAATTTATCTGGGGTCAGAGAACAGAACAGCCACTAGACAGATATAGAGGCCAGAAAATGGTGGCACTCACACCTTTAATCGTAGACTTCTGGAGGCAGAGATCATCTGGATCTCTGTGAGTTCAAAGCCACACTGGAAATAGCCAGGCATGATGACTCACGCCTTTAATCCCAGGAAGTAATGGCAGAAAGCAGAAAGGCATACAAGGTGTGAAAACCAGGAACTAGGCTGGTTAAGCTTTTAGGCTTTTGAGCAACAGTTCAGCTGAGATCTATTTGGATGAGGACCCAGAGGCTTCCAGTCTGAGGAAACAGGATCAGCTGAGGAACTGGCGAGGTGAGGAAGCTTGTTCTGCTCTGATCTTCCAGCATTCACCCCAATAACTGGCATCAGGTTTGTTTTTATTAATAAGACCTCTAAGATTCGTGCTACAGTGGGTTCTTCTGAGGTTCAAATGAGTTAATATGTGCCAAGTATTTTCTAGACACACTAGCACATTATCAAGCGCAATCACCACTACGTACCATTGCAACAATGGACTGAGAGAAGAGACAAACCAAAAACAAACAAAAGACACATTTCCTTTGGAGTCCATTGGAAAATGGGGCCAAGAGGTGCTGGCGAAGGAGAAGGAAGCGAATATGGGAAGAAGTGCCCTGTCCCTGACAGGTCTGGGGTCTGCGCCTTCGTGACCTCCTGAGCTTGGTCTCTGGATCCCTCTAAGCTGTCCACAGATGGGAGGGGATTCATGTTTCCTGGAGAAAGATTGGTTCTTCCCAAGAACATTATAGATTTTTTTTTAGCAGAGCTTCAGGAAGCCACATCCCAGAGCCTGCTGTATTGACTCCACCTGCTGGGACGTGTGGTTGCCAAGGGCAATGTAATCAGCTCCTTGCTTGTCCTTGTCCTGTGGCTCCCAAGGACTCTGCTCACAACCAAGCAGCTAAGCCCTCTCAGTTCCTTCCCTGGAGGTGGGGGGCTACAGCTTAGCATCTGGTCCGGGCCTGGTGACTGAAGGGGCTCCTGAATTGGGCCTTCACAAGCTGCCCAGCAGCAGCGTTGGGGGGATTTGTGGGGATCGGTGAAGGAGTATCTGGTCCCCAGTACATCTGGGCCTGCCGCGCCTAGGCAGTGGAGCCCTCAGTCCTAACTGGTTATTCCTTTGTGTGTGACTTGCCACACTTCTCTCCATATTCTGCGAGCTGTGGTGGAAAGAATTTTGGACAAACAGGAGGGTTGGTCAGGCTTGAGGGAGGTGCTTCTGGGGCATGTGTCTAGATAGTTCGGAGGGATAGTTAGGAGTCGCTAACATCTGGAAGAGTATCCCCTAAAGGTCCACAGCTTAAAGGTTTGAGCCCCAGAATTGTGATATCAGAGATGGTGGCACCATTAGGATGTGAGGCCTGCTGGGAAGTCCTTAGGTTGCTGGGGACTGTGGGACCTTGGCCTCTCATTCTCTTTTCTGCTTTCTGATTGGTGAGGCTTGGTTCTGCCGAATACTTCATTTGGGATACGTGACCCTTATCTGAGGCTACGCTGGAGCCTTCAGAACCATGAGGCGTTTTGGTGATAGACCTTTCTAGAATTGTCCTTACCTCTAGCATTGAGCTTGAACTTCCCCTCTGGGCATCCATCATCAGAGCAGGACTTGTTTGGGACAGGCCCATGGTCCTGAGCCTCTCTGGTCCAATCGCCTACATTACCACTTAGTGTGGTCTGACCTGGAAAATCAACACTACTGTCACGGAGCCACTTAGAAGAGCCAACTGCAACAGTACTTCGTCTGGATTTAAGCGATCACCACCCCGAAATAATTAAGTGCCAAGTGGTTATTAAACAATACATTCACAGAATTCTGACAACTGTTAAGGGGAGCTGTCCCCTCCCTCCTACAGTGAACGTTCCCTAGTAAATACACTTGTAATACTCCACTGGCTTTTAATTAACCCAGCTCGCCTATAAGCCCATTTATCTTCTCAAAAGAAGGCTGTTCCATGTGCAATACGTGTCAATAGATAATTAAAATGTTTCTCTTAGAGAATGAGCAGGGAGAGGTGATCTATGCATTTCAGAACCTGATTACTAAAATGCTATTTATTGAGGCTCAACACTTGTTACTTTGTGACTGTTTAGCCATCCAGTCTCTTTGATACCAAAATTAAATAAACGCTGCAGACAGAATGTGTAATGTTAGCAAATCTCTCGGGTCATAATTAAATAGTGCAAGTGACAAACATTGGATTCTTGTTTAGGAAACAAACATCACTATATGGCTTTCAAAACCAGGCGTCAAGAGGGTGTGTCCTTGGTCTTCCCTTGTTCTTCCAGGGACAGCCCAGTGGAGTCGCTGTTCCCATGCAGAGGTTTCCTACTATCCGCAGCAGGGCTTTTGCTAGAAACAACACGGAATGTGTTGAGAACCACAGAGTTAAAGACAATATAGAGCTGCTTTGGTAAGCGGAGACGTCTCCAAAACTAGCAGCTACCAGAAACCCTCAGCCAGCAGAAAGCTATTGCCTGATGCCTCCATTCCTAGAGGAGAGTCTCCCATTCCTAGAGCAGTCAGCCCTGTCCAGGGAATCCCTCCCTGCTTCTTTGTACTTCATCCCAACATGCCCTGAAGAAGCTTCCCATCTGTATCCTGTCTGCAAGCTCCTCCACCATTGGCCCCAGTTATAAATTTTATATCCCCAAGGTTGTGGAAGTCTTAACTCCAGGACCTGTGGATATGACCTAATTTGGAAATAAGATGATCAGGTTAATTTGATCAAATTGAAATTTGATCATTAGGATGGGTCCTGACCTAACATGACCCATAACAAGAGAGGGAATTTGGAGACAGAGGCAGACACACACAGGACTGTGAGTACTGTGAGAAGGTGAAGGCTTTGGTGGGCTCTCCACTGTGGCACAGAGATGTGTAGAGAGCCAGCCAGCTGCTGAAACTGAGGAAGAATAGGGACAGCATCCTCTCTCAGAGAGCCAGCCTGCCATGCAGCTCAGCCCTTAGCCTCTAGAGCTCTGGGCATTTCTGCTGATGAACCACATGCCTACTGGTAGACCCCCGCTACAACAGGGTACAAACATACCCCAAGGAAGAGACTCACACCCTGGCCCTCTTGTCAATCCTTGGTTTTGGAGGAAAACTTGGCCTATGGGTCTGAGGAGCCAGGGAAGGTCTTCTTCACTTGAGGCAATTGAGTGGACTCACACTTGACCACAGGCCACCAGAGGATTTATCCCTTCCTTTTAATGTTCCGTTTTTGTGTTTATTTTATCGTGATCAAAGGAGTGACATTGAGAGGGAGTTCACATTCAATCCATTTTGACTGGTGGGTGTGAGCAGGACACATGTGTCTGCTGAGTGCCCCTTCCTGGTGGAATGCTTGTTTAGCACAGAATACAAAGAAACAATCAGAACAGGTTTTAGCAGGATGTGGTGGTACACGGCTCTATTTCCAGCCTGGGGGGTTGGGGGTGGGTGCTGAGGCAGGTGGATTTTGAGTCTTAGGTTACAAAGTGAGACCCTGTCTCAAACAAAGCAAACACAAACAACAAAACAGACCAGTGGCCAGTCATGGGTGAGTAGAAGGGATCCTTCTGACATCCGTTGAAGGAAAGAAATGAGTGATGGGGTTTTTAAACTCAGATAAGAAATCTCAAGAACGTTAGACAAGATTCAGCAAACAAAAGATCACAAAGACAGTATCCTGGCACTTGCGCAGAGCCCTACCTAATTTATTATTTATGACATCATCACACGTATCGAGATTTGTAACGCTCTGACTTCCCTCAGGAAGGTCTCCTTTGTCTTGCCGGAGTCCTCTGCCTAGCCTGCCTGTCTACCCTGAGGTCACAGGAAGGAAGGAAGAGTGTTCTGCACAGAGGGGGATTGTAGTCAGCCTGGGCGGGACCTGTACCCTGGCCCCAGAAACAGTCTTTATTAATAACTGAAGGTACTCCATCCTGAGAGTAGCAGGTGAGCTGGGTCAGGAAGAGCCTGGAAGGCAGGTCTCAGGAGAAATCTACAGAAGCAGGGTGCTGGAGAAGCAGAGAACCAAAGAGCTGGCTGGAAGGGATAATGAGAAGAAAAGGTTGGAAACAGAACGGCAGGGCAAAACCAAGCCCAAGTCAGTATCGACGAAGACCAACAAAATTGCAATTCTCTCATACACGATACTTTCACTGTTTAGGGCTTTGTTTAGACATGATCTAATCTGCAGTTAAAGAAAATGTCTGCCTCCTTTACAGGGAGGTATTTGAGACACCGTTATAGATGCTGAAGGGAACTGGGCTCTTCCACCTGGGCAGGCGTGGTTGGGGTTCCTGCAACACCAGCCTTCAGGTTGTAACTGGGTGTTAGTCACTAACGTACACATGTGCTTTGGTCCCTTCCTCCTGGAAAGTGAGAGCAAGCCCCCCCCCCCAACAGATGTTCTCGGTGCCCCGCAACTGCCTTGATTCCAGGAGAGGAGAGAAAGAATGCAAGACAGGACTCTAGAGGCCTCTCCTCCTCTCCTCCCTGTTACCATAGAATCTCGTTTCCTTGGTTACGGGTGGCCAAGGAAAGGACACTGGGCAAGTGCAGGATTTTGATGGAGCTCTCTACAGAGAGATGTCAGTGAGGACCTGGTCTCCTCTTACAGAATTCTCACACTGAGAGGTGGCTCAGCAATGGGAGTGGGAGAAATAGGTGGTGCTCTGGGCAGTTCCAATTTAGAAATTTCATCTCCACTGACAGCAATCAGGCTCTTCAAGATGACCCCAAGGTATCAAGGCCTTTCCCATCTTTCACATGCTGGCGATCTGGAATGGGCAGGAAGACTGTGATGATAATTAAATAATTTCCGCAACACTGCATTTACCTGCACCCCCTGGGGTTGGCTCCCTGGCCCTGGACTACTATTTCCTCTGATAGCTGTGCCTCCGTAGGAGATGCATTTGGTGTCAGCCTTGACCTTTCCCTGGAGGCCACACTAGACCCATGAAATCTCTCCACAAAGCTCTGTGTTTGTTTGTTTTGTGAGACGGGATTTCACTATGTAGTTCAGGCTGACCTTAAACTTTCAATTCTCCTGCCTTTACTCTGATTGCTGAGATTACAGGCATGTTACCACAATGCCAGGTATTTTAAGTTTTTTAGATAGTTGAACGCTGCCTTTTAAGGGTTAATGAATAATCTTCTCCTCACTAAGAGTATCTTGTATGGTCCACCCACGTGCCAGAGCTGCAGAAACATTTTATCATTTACTGTGTTGCCTACTTTCCTAGTTTGCTTTTGTTGCTGTGAGAAAACCCTGAGGATGAAAGGGTTTACTTTCCCACATCACAGTCCATCATTGAGGGAAGTCGGGGCAGGAATTCAAACAGATACCCAGGAAGAGCACTGCTTGCTTGCTCATTCCTTCTGGTTTGCTCAGCTACCTTTCTTATAGAGCCCAGGCTCACCTGCCGAGGGATGGTTCTGCCCACAGTGAGCTGGGCCCTTCCTACGTCAACTAGCAAGTAAGAAACTGCCTCACACACATGACCGGAGGCCAATGCGCTCTAAGCAATTCCCCAGCTGAGGTCTCTTTTTCTCATGTGGCTCTGGGCTGTGTCAAGCTGACAGCTGAAGTTAACTATAACACTCACTAATTATGGGATAGCAATCTGTCTCCTGTCTCCTCTACCTTTTACTTTTATTTCTTTTTCAGTAATGTATTGTATTTTGGGGGAAAGACAGTTTAAAAAGAAATTGATACGAAGGAACATATGATGAAAACATTCCCAGTATGAAGAACCCTGCTGCTCTGACCTCCAGCCCCAGCTACCATCATTGTGTCTTTCTGAGAGCTGTTGCAAACACGAGCATTTGTCTGTCTCTATCCCTCCTTCTGCCTCTGCCTCCCTTTCTCTCCCTGGAGCACAAATAAAATAATACTGTCCATACCATTTTGCTCACTATTGCTAAAAACTCATCTACCTTGAAGATTCTCCTCATACCGCTGTGTACAGGGCTGCCTCAACTTAAGCAGTTGTGGTGTACGCCACACTATGGGGCTCCTCTTATTTACCCTGGATCTCTATCCACTGTGTGCTCCCTTTCACCCTGGATCACTAAAGGCCCCTAGTACAGTTCAAGCATATACTTCCGAGAGTGAAATTTGTCATATACATTAATGAAAATTCTTTACTCCAAAGGAAATTTTACGTAGGGCTTTAGGAATATGAAAAGGGCAACCGAGTAAAACACGACTGCATCCCCCAGTGAGACTTATGCTTCTGGCCAAGGGTCTTCATTTGGTAGACCTTCCTGGAGAAAATGGGCAGGGAAGCGGAGTCTGCATCACCAATGTCCTGCACACTGGAGGCAGCATGCTGGGCATTTCCTGTGGCTGCGCATCCTTAGCTGGTGTTCTCTGAGGACTGTGCATTTGGGCCTGGTATGTTTGAGTCCAGGGTCTAGATTTGTTCATTTTCTCTGAGTTTAGGGAATGGAGACAACGTGAACACTCCAGCAGGCAGCCATCCCTGGGTGGCCTGGGTTTAGTTTACAGCTGCTACACACGATCAGAGGCTGTGCTCCTGGAAGATGCTGAATGAGTCATATAGCAGTTAGAGTCTCCTTCAGCTTTCCCAGGGGGTGGGCACCCCTGGAAATGGAAGTGTCTTCTCCCACTTCCTCTCTTTAAAGCTAATGGATTAGGGTGACCCGCGTGTACTAGAGTTCTTTTTGAGTCTTTTCCTGAATGTTGTCCTCACTCACACAAACAATGATTGCATGCCCATTTTGAAAGCAATCATATCTCACCACTGCAAGGAGGCTGGTTTTGCTGGGAAGCCACAAAAGAGTGTGGAGTGAGAACCACAGGAAGACTCCACATCACGGCTGCTTCTAACCCAGTGTTAGCCGTCAAGTCCCCTGCCTCAACAACCCACTGCATTAAGGTTGTGGAATGAGGGGGTGTCTTTCTCCAGACAAGGTCTCTCACTTAAACCCAGAGTTCACCCATTCGGCTTGTCTAGCCAGTCAGCCTTTTCTGACAGGTTCCCTGTCTCTACCTCCTGAGAAATGGGGTTACAGGTAAGCTGCCATGTTACCTGCCATTTATGTGGGTCCTGGGAATCTGTAGTCTGGGCTCCACATGGGTGCTACTGCTCCACTTGCTGAGCTTTCTCTCCAAGCCCTAAGTCTCACTTTCTATTGAGAACATCTGGAAGGAGCCTTCTATTGAGAACAGCTGGAAAGAGC
>CABHPQ010171074.1:5219-21168 GCA_902168405.1 Peromyscus aztecus
GTGTGTGTGTGTGTGTGTGTGTGTGTGTGTGTGTGTGTGTGTGTGTGTGCGCGTGTGTGTGATCATTATAAAAAGTATATAATGGGGGCTGGAGAGATGGCTCAGTGGTTAAGAAAAAGGACCTGAGTTATACGCCCAACAACCACAAGATGGCTCACAACCTTCTGTAACTCCAGTTTCAGGGGATCTGTTCTCTTCTGACCTCCAAGGACATCAGACATTCACATGGTACAGGGACATGCATGTAGGCAAAATAGTCATACATAAAAAAGTAAAATAAACAAATCTTTAAAAAGTGCAACATGGTAAATACATAAACCCACTAACATGGTTATTTATTGTCATTAGTAAGCATCACACACACAACTGTGCTCAACTTTGATATGACTGGCATGGAAGGTTTATATACACCAGTATCTCCATAGACAAGTGTGGCATTAAGACAAATCACTGGGAAACGGGAATATTTGAGCTTTATTATAATCTCATGGGACCACTGTCATATGCAATCCACCACTGACTAAAGCGTCTTTATGCGGGAGACTGTGTAATGACTCAACCCGGTGGACAAATCTGAACAGACCTTGATCACTTCCCTGCCTCTGCTCACACTGTGGTCTTCATTCTCTAGAACAAGAATAAAAGGGGGAGGAAGAGAAAGGGGAGCTGGAAGGACAAAAGGAGAAGGAGGGCAGGGAGGAGGAGAGGGGGAGGAAAAGGAGAAGTATAGAGGAAAGAGGGCAGAGAAGAAAACGGGGTAGGGGTTTACAATTGTATTTCTGAGATGGAGGTGCAGGCTTGCTGCCTCTCAGCTTTGCAAAAGGCTCTTCACAGAGGCCCTGTCCCTGACTCTCTGAAAGCTATCCCCAAATCTTATACATGCAGAGGAAACACAGAAAGCCACGTCTGCAGAAGCTGATGCTTTGGCACAGAGATGTGACGGAACAATGTCCGGCTCACATAGACAGGCAGGACAGCAAGATGTGTGAATCAGTCAGCTTTCTGACCACCATGACTAACTCCTGTAGGACAGCTGGAGGCTCCTGGTTTCAGAAGGCTCCAGCCCATGGCTAATGGACCTCCATATTGGGGCAGAATGTTAGGATGGCACATGGCAGAGGTCCTTATTCATCTAAAGGTGGCCATGAAGCAGGAGAACAGGAAGGAGCCAGTACAAGACAGTCCCTTGAAAGACCCCCACCCCTGTGACACACTTCCTCCTACTGTGCCTCACCTTACAGTTTACAGAACCTCCTAAAATAACATCATCAACCGGGAACCAAGCATTCAATACATGAGCCTCAAAGGGATATTTCATATTCAAACCTAACACTTTGTTTATACCTACCCCCGCTACGACCACTCTTCTCTTAAGGCCCTCCCAGCAGAACTGTCTGGCTGTATTCTTCCGTGATCCAGAGAGTATGTGTTTGGTACACAAGGTTGTAGGGTGAATTCAGGAGGCCCAAACTGTATAATCTCTATGGATTCTGGTGATGGCCCATGTAGCTGTCTACACAGTTACAACTAACACGTACTAACTAAAGACCCCTCAGACTTCCTGCTGCATGCCATCTGTGGGATCTGAAGTGCTATGTGGACAGGTTACATTGCCCTTCCTTCATGTCAACCTCAGAGGACTTACACGCGAGAGTGACAGCGCAATCTTTTCTAACAGTCACTTCGTCAACTCATGCCTTACCATAGAAGAATGAATCCCATAAGGAAGACAACACACTGGGAGAGAATATTCTTCAAGTCACTCCAGTCTCAGCTCACTGACGTTGTAGGACCACTCTACTGTGGATGCATCCTGAGGCTCTGAGGATACCATAAGGAGACCTTTCTAGAAGGTGCAAGCCATGTTAATCCTAGCTTCTTGGACTTGGGTTCCTCCCCGTATGAATTTTCCTGTCTCTCCCACACCACTCTCCCTGCCATGGTCCTAAATATCTTTTCTGTATTTCTCCAACGCCCTCTATTCGGTCTGCCTCTCCATGAGATGTGGCAGTGCCACACATTTGTATCGGAAAATGAAGCCTTTACGTTTGTCTACACTCTGAGAGTGTCCAACATCTCGCTGGCCTTTGCTTCTGCCTTCTTTATTCGACCATCATTGAGTGCTCTTTGCGCTGTCTCCTTTTATGAGGAGAAAAGTACATCTCAGTTGTTTTGTTGGGCAGATCATCTGCTGCTTGGAACAGCTGCTGCTTTTTCACTGGATTGACATTTTCAATTTTTGAAGATTGCTAGGACCTGCCAATGTTTGAGGCTTACCATGCATTCTTTTTATGTTCCTTACAGGACCACCAATAAAGACTAAGTTTATCCTCCAGATAACTTCGGCTAAATTCTTCCTTTGTTTTGAAACATGCACTAGCTGTCCCTGTAGCAAGAATGACTTTTATTACAAACCCCACCCACATGGATGTGCCCCCTCCCTTCCCTCTTTAAAGCTCTGGTGGCCTGCATATGCCTCTCTCTCTCTCTCTCTCTCTCTCTCTCTCTCTCTCTCTCTCTCTCTGCCTTCACTGGGAACTACGGCTTAGACATTCAGGTAAATAATGTCCTAATTTCACCTTTAGGCTTCTTCAAAATGTGAGAAGCATGTCATTTGCACTAAATGATACAAGTCTATCTGGTTCTGCAAATCAAGGAAGTCTAGTTTTAAAGTCAAACTCCCAAAAACACATCCACTAATCAGATTATTCATTGTCTAAGTGGCACAGATTCATTGAGAGTCAGCCAAAATGTGTTCTAGTGAATTAGGGTTTGTCCTGAACCTATCCAGCTCCCAGGGAAAAACATAGTCATCCAGGTGTCACTCCGGGTCAAGGCTGAACACCCCTGTCTGACATCAAGGTACCTCCACAGCATCCTTTCTCCACCTCTGTCTCTGCTATTATCCCCCACCCAGACCTGAGCATCCATGAATAGTACACACTAACTTGGGTTGTTGGTAAATTTTATTCTGTTTGCTTAAACAAATGAAAACTACTTAGGGTGAGTGTCATGTCTCCCGTACCCTCGCGTCTCCATCACCCAATAACCATTTCAAAAATGTAGCAAAATTTACAACACCCACTGTATTTTCCCACACACTCTCTCCTGCCACAAAGAGGCATCTGGCTTATCATGTCTGAATTGGATAATGACTTACTCATTGACACGTGTGAACAATGAACGACTTATTCTACTCCTAGTGTTAGGAAACACACATTGGGAGACATTTCAAGTTCCTTTTTGCTTCATGCAGAGAACTCTTGAGTCTAATGCAATGTTCTTGGTTTGGGGTTTTTTTGTTTGTTTGTTTTGTTTTGTTTTCTGTCCTTCAGCCATTTTTATTTTTTTAAGAGTTTAAAAGGTTCAGGAAAGATATAAACACATGAGAAATCACAAAAACAGACGTAACTCAAGCCTAAGAAAGCTGCTTGTTTTCTTTCAGTTGGGTAATGAAAAAAGTAGGAAGGCTTCATTTAACGAGGGTGAAGTCATTTTACACATACACCTACACATAAAGATATATATATATATATATTTAAAATAAGCAAAAGACTGTCTATTGAAGCTCAACTGGGAAAATCAGGGGAAACGAATCACAGGACAGAGATCAAATCTCATGATCTGTTGGGAATAAGTCAAAGAAAACCAGAGAGCAAAGCCAGGCTTGCCATTGGTCCCTCTGCTTTCGCAGGCATGTTGTTCAGGACAGCCTGCAGGAAGTGAGTCATCCCTTGCAGAACTTGTCACAACTCAACTTCAATCAGCCTCCTCACTTTGGTCTGGCAGGAAGTAGCACTGCCCTCCCACAAAAAGTAGGCCACCTATGGCGTCAAAGCAGAGAGGGAGAGTGGTGGGTTGCACAGGTGAGGAAGGGCAAGACATCACTGAGAAGGGAGGAAGGGAGACACCTGGATGAAAGGAAAATAAACTCATCCAATGGTCCACAGTGATCTGGTCCCTGGGGAACAGGTGGTCACTGAAATCCAAGCCTTATGGAGTCACCTGGGATGGGGCACAGGTATCACCCTCTTCAGCTACTCCTCACTTCCAGGATCATCACTGTTCTCCCCTAAGGGAAACTCCTTTGTGGGCTTCTGGGTTGCATACATCTGGGTCTCCATGGGGCATTCCTGGCTCAGAATAGCCTGCAGCAAGAGACAAGTATAGATATTACTGCATAGCTTTGACCATCCTGTTTCTTGTCCACACTAGCATATCCAAGTTTAGTGTTAGAAAAACTCAAGATGTAAGTATAGCATCCTCTTTCTGCCTCATGGATAGGCCCAGGCCTTCCAAAGTATCTGGGCATATCAAGTCCAGTCAGGACAAACATCTGATATGCTTGTGTTTGAATCCTAGCATCAGTATGTACAAGGCATAGCAAGAAGTTGGCTGAAATGGGTACTCCTCTCTCAGACCTTCTGCCTACTCCTGTTCCTTTGAGTAGCTTCTATATCCTACCTGAATCCTTGAGGCCGTAAGATGCTGGGATGTTCATGCTACAAGAAGAGCAAAGTAGCGTACAGTATGCAGGATCTTCTACCTGGAGACTATTTTTTTTTTAACTTTAATTGACATGGCTTAAGCTGCAAGCATAAGGACTGAGCTTGAATCCCCAGTGCCCATATAAAAGACTGTGTATGATCATATGCCTGTAATCCTAGTACTGGTGAATAGAGACAGGCAGGTCTTGGGAGCTCACTGAACAGCCAGCCAAGACAAAAGGGCAAGCCTCTAGTACACTGAGAGACCCTGTCTCGAGGCAATAAGGCAAAGAATAATAAAAGAAGACAACACCCTCCTCTTACACACTCACTTGCATGCGCCATACACAGATAAAATAAATGAAGTAAATTCTTTAAAAAGGCATCACCAGATAAGGATAAAGGAAGATTCAAATAAATGAGCATGTGAGTAGATGAATGAACATACTCAATGGAATGCTGCTATCTATAGAAGAGATAACTTAGTACATCGAGTCTTGCTATAGTAACCACAGGATGCCTTTTACAGCCAATATTCCTAACTCTTGGTAAGATTCTCATTTTCTTTTCTTTTTTTTTAAATTTAGTTTTGTTTCGATTTGATTTTTTTTTTATGAGTGGGTCTTATGAAGGCCAGACTAGCCTTTAATTCCATATGTAGCTGAGGATGACCTTGAACTTCTATCCTATCACCTCTATCTCCCAAATGCTGGGATATCAGATGTGTGTGACCATGCCTGCTCCCCACTTTTTCCTTCTTTACTTAAGATCCAGATAATCGGGGACCTGGTTGTTTAGAGAAAGAAGGGAAAGTAAAGGATAAAAGGGAAGGAGAAGTGTGTTAGGAAGAACAGAAATGCTACAAAACAGAGACATGGCCAGCAGAGAGGAAATGAGCTCAAAGTGAAGGGCCAGGGGAGCCCAGGAAAAAAGAGACATGTATTTTATTCAGCACTCAGAGTGCCTTACAAGCTTCTCCTCCTTAGCTGGGGGGTTCTGCAGGAAGCAGCAGAGAGGGGCATAGACGATATTGATGACACCAATGATGACCATGAGCCACGGGAAGCCAATGACCTGTACAACGGCACCCCCGGTAGATGGGCCTGTGGAAAAATAAATCAAATTCCAAGTGTTTGTCAGATCAGTCACCTGTAAAACACTGTGCTAGGGACAGTGGGTAACCCAGATTCCACAGATCCCTAAGAGAATAAGGCCTCTGGTTCCACATCCATGTAAGCTACAATGGAGAGGGGAGACTGGGTCATTTACACCTGGGAGCTCCCATCTGCCCCCAACCAACATACCAATAGCAAAGCCCAAGCAAAATGCCACATCAGCGATGGCATAGACACTCCCATACACAGAGGTGTGGCGTAAGTCCACCAGGTATCCCATGATGGGCATCAAAGAGGAATCCACCATGCCTGTGGCCAGAAAAAAAGCAGGATGTTATCAGTCAGCTTACCATAGCTACAGCATCTCCCTCCACTCTGCCTCCCTGTTGTCCCCACACTCAGCACCAACACAGGTCCAGGTAGGAACCAGGAACCCACCTCTGCACATGTGCCAGCTTCCCTCCCCTTCCTGCCTTTCCACCATCCTCTTCTGATGGGGAAATGAGGAGGAAAGGAACCCGACCCAAAGGAAATTTTCAAAGGCTTCTTTTTGACTTTGAGGGCACCACTTACCTATGGCAAAGCCAAGGCCTGCATTGGGGCCAATGAGGCCAAAAATATTGTGAGCCAGAGGCACCTGGAAGGGGATGGAAGAAGAGTTCTTCAGAGTGCCACTGGGATGGGGCACAGGGGCAGAGTTTTCATGACATATATTTGAGACATGTGCCACATGTGTTACCTCTGATTTCTCACACCTTCTTTTGAAGAATAATCTTCCATTCCACTTTGATCACATGAAAACTGGACTGGTACCAACCAAAGTTATGAAGCCAATAAGCAGCAGGATCAATTTTGAACCTCAGACTCAATTCCGTTATATTATAGCAAGGGACCCTTTCTGTTCATGAACTATTCTTCCTCATCATCTGCCACTCTCTACCAAATACACACTGCTGTCCTCATTGGTCATGTGGTCATCTTTCTTTTCATCATTGATATCATTGAATTTCCTTGTTATTTATTTTACAGTACTGGATATTGAACCTAAGGCCTTGTACACATTAGGCAATCCCCCCCACACACACACTTCTATTTCTTTTGAGATAGGAGGTCTCACTAAGTTTCCCAAGATAGGTTTGAATTTACTCTGTAGCCCAGGCAAGTCCTGAACTTCTGATCCTCCTATCTTAGCCTCCTGGAGTAGTTGGCATTAAAGGCCTACACCACCCAATTAAGTCCTAACATCTTATTTGAATCCCCAACTTGGTAACCCTAGTAGCCAAAAAGACAAAAAATAAATAAATAAATAAAGAGCCCAACAGTTCACAGCTCATCAACTGGAGAGATTGGTGACATTGCTTGGGTGCCACAAGAGCAAGCTATGGCATGCATTCACCCTACTGAAAGCCTGTCCTTCCCTTTCAGGCAGTGTCCCTACCCTTTCCTTGGTACCTGTTACCCCACCCACTATTCCATCACACAGCCCTCCAAGGTTTGGCATGCCATTTAGCATTGACAACTCATTATACTTATGGGTAACCCCTCCAGAGGTGCTCAGATTTATCAATGGCAGGGTTGACTTGCTGAGGGCTTTTTATGTGCCCTTTTCCGTGCCACAGTCTATGTGGATTACCTCAACCATCCTGTGAGATGCAAGCAAATTCCTCAAGTGACACTACTGAGCAGGGAGGTGACTCAGTAGCTCAGGGCCACACAAATGGCAAGTGGCAAAGCTGACATGGAAGCCTGAGCTCATGCCTATCTCCAGGGGTTCCAGCTCGTCCTGGGTGCAGTGCTCAAAGCTCTACATACCCCTCGAGCCCGGAGCCACATGGACTGATGGACTGACGGTCTCCACTGAGACCAGGAGATAGTAAAGGCCTAGGAGTGCAAAGGCCTCTTAAAGATGGAAATCCCTGCTTTCTTCTTCTTCTTCTTCTTCCACCAAATTTTCTGCTTCTAGAGACTGAGCCATTGGTGGTACCTGCCCTGGTGGCTGGTGGGAACTGTCACAGTAGATTGAACAAATGGAGTCATAAAACACCATTGGCTGGCCGGCTCCAGAAATAGATACCAACATGTTTTGTTTCACATGTCTATGTGCACGGCCTCACACCTCTGGTTCCTCCCACCCACAGCCCTACGCCTCTGCTTTCCCCCCTTCTTTTGATGACATGCTGTTTCAGTGGATGGCATCTCCTCCAGCACCAATGTCTTCTGTTCATGTACAAATAGTTTTCTAGAAACTCCTACCAAGTCAGCCTGCTGCTCATTTGAAGCGGAACTGTCTTAAAATGTCCAGTGTGCTTCCTTTTTCAAGTGGGCCTTGTACTTACGCAGAGCAAGCTGATTCCTACTGCCACCATTCCAACGAGGGAGCACAGCCACCTGGAAGACAAGCGCATCATCACACACGGTCTGCAGAGAGACGGCTACTACCTGCCACCTCAGCCAGTCTGCACACCCTGATTTAACCCCTTAGATTAGGGGAGGGAAGTGCACAGAGACTACAGGACCAGGCTGAACCCCTTCTGTCCCCTGTCATTTTCTTGACCTCGTCTCCTCCCTGACCTCATAGCTCTGTTCATAGCAGTGTCTGGAGTAGGACAGTGGGGCGTATGCTTGTTTCCCTTAGAACTGGTCTGCTGGTTCCAAAGGCACTCCACTCTTGGGAGATGCTCGTGCACTTGATTACTGGTGTTTGCCTGTTCAGGTTACTTCCTTTTCATAGTTTTTATTTATTATTATTTGTGTGTGTGAGTGTGTGTGTGTGCGTGTGTGTGTTGGGGAGGGGGTGACGTGAGAGGAGGCACACCACAGCATGCACGCGCAAGTCAGAAGACAATGTTGTGGAGTGGGTTCTCTCTACCTTCATGTGGGTTACGGGGATTGAACTCAGGTCACCAGGCTTTTGCGGCCAATGCCTCTACCCACTGATCCCTCTCTACAGCCCAGTTCAGACTCTACCTACTCGTAATACACATGGTCTTACAAATCCATCTCAAAAACCACGTGGAAATATGCCTACCTCTTCATAGCTATAACAGTGCTTTCAAATGTGCTTTTAGAACCTTTGTGCTGAGTTACAATGATAAAATTAAAACCAACGCTATTTCATCATTGTAGTAGGGGAAGAGAATCTAGATTCACACTTCTTGCCCCCATCGTGGGCTTCTGTTGTTCCTGTCTAGAATGCCCTGGAGTTCCATGGAATAGACTTTGGCAACTGCTGCCCCAAAATACATACTGCTTTCTTTTTCTTTTTTGCAGCTGTTGGCTATTGGGCTGGCATTACCTCTTTAGCTGGAAAGGAAGGGCTATCTCTCTGTAACCACTGCCTCTTCCAAAGCAGTCAGCTCAGGGTAACCCATCCTCTATACTGCCCTCATCACCTACCTGTCAACCTCCCTCATGGCACCTTTTATCATTGTGTCCTAGACTGTCTCAGAGAAGCTCTCCCAAGTGCAGGGACAAGCTCAAAGGACACTGTTAAGTGATAGCTCAGTCATTCTTCCAGTTTCCCAGGCTACATACCGACCCATCTTGTTGGCCAACACACCAAAAAGGTTCGTGCCAATGAGGTAGGCCACACTGGCAGGCAAGAAGGCCAGACCTGTGGAGGACACAGAAGCTCACCTTAGGACGTTGCTCAACTTAACCTAAAGCCCCTAATTTCCTACAGTTCAGCAAAGTACTCCTGATACCTCCAGGTCCCCAAGCCACGCTGTTGTCTGCTTTGGAGATCTTTGTGGTACCTCCAGAGCAGAAGTCTCAGGACCCCACAAGCCCTACTTTCCTCAGGACTAGGGCTTTGTTTAGCCTCAATATATTTAATATGCTCTCAGCTCCCAGGCTTCCTGACAAGAGACTCAGTAAGCCACTGGCATGTATAAGATTGACTTGGTTACCAGCACTAGAGTATGAGATTCCTGGGAAGTCAAATCCCTTGCTTGCTTGTGACCTGCCCTCTTGTTGCTTTGCCTGTGGTCTTCGCCTTTCTGAGCCTTGGCTCCCACATCAGAGTAGAGCCAAGCTGTCACTATATGCTGCCAGGCAACGGTGGGAGCAAGTTGGAAAATGTGAAAGCCTTTCATTAATACTGTCCTGGCCACATGCCTTTATGACAGTAGAGTGAGATGATCTGGACCATGGGTTGTGGAGCATACAGTTTGGGGTTCAGTATGTGACTTGGCCACTTGTGAGCTATGTGACTTGGAAATTGTACTTGTTATTTCCGAGTTCTTCCCCCGCCCCATCTCTTTCCATCTTTCTTGTGTTCTTTCTGATGAGCTTTTACCATTGGCAGGTAGTCTTAAGGCCAGTAATGGAGCAGTAAGTAAGAGCAACACAGAAGGGCTGGAGACATGGCTCAGTAGTGAAGAGCACTGGCTGCTCTTACAGAGGACCCAGGTTTGATTCCCAGGACCCTCATGGTGCTCACAACTGTCTGTAACTCCAGTTTCTTGGGCACTAGGCATGAATATGGTGCATAAAGCATACATATAGGCAAAACACCCATACACATAAAATATGAAATAAAATTTCTTTAAAAAGATAAACATAGACACAAACACAGTGCAAGTCTGTAATCTCAGTACAGGGGTGGCCATAGGAAACACAAGGAAAATGTGCTGTCTTCTCTACCAAAGCATTAAACAAGAGAAGGGAAGCTCTATTTTAATAGACAATTATTTTAAAAAATAGAAAAAATACAAAAATTGGCATTTTCTCCAAAATCAGAATATATGGTCAAATGTTTTATTGTGCTTATCAACTGTGCCAGTATCCACTAACCAATCAGGTAAGAATGCAAAGCCAAGTTCTAACCACTGAGAATGAGGCACAGGAGCCCCGTGGAGTGCTTGCCTGATTAAGCAGTTAGCAGATAAGTACCCTTCTACCTTTTTGCCTTACAGAAGTACTTCGGATAATGTGGCCATTTTTCTTGAGACCCCTGACGGCTGTTCTACTAGGCTGAATGGAGAGGATTGTAAATTCAAGGTTTACATAGCAAGACACTATCTTAAAACACACGAGTACAAGCAAATAAACGTAAAGGATGATCATAACTCAAAGGGAGTTCACATTCAAGGAGAGACAGATAGTGAATGATAAAATAGTTTATTTTATTATGCTAAGTAATAATGCTAAAATAAACACTTAAAAAATGAAGGGGGGTTGGGGATTTAGCTCAGTGATAGAGCACTGGGTTCGGTCCTCAGCTCTGGGGAAAAAAAAGAAAATACCAGAAAAATAATAGCATAGTTTTTGGCCAGGCAGTGGTGGCACACGACTTTAATCCCAGCACTCAGGAGGCAGAGGCAGGTGGATCTCTGTGAGTTCGAAGTCAGCCTGGTCCCCAAAGAGAGTTCCAGGAAAAGGTACAAAGCTACACAGAGAAACCCTGTCTCAAAAAAACAAAATAAATAAATAAATAAATAAATAAATAAATAAATAAATAAATAAATAAGATAATAAATGAAAAATGTTTGAAAAAATGTGAAAGAAATTTCATGTAGCCGTATGTCAGTGTGACTGGAGGAAAGACGACCAAGCATTTGGGAAGCCAAGGAAAGGCTGAGGGATGGTGCTCAAGCTGAGCCCTTGTACCAAAAAAGAGAAGACAGAAACATTTGCAGCACCTCACACGAGCTCAGAGGCATAAAGAAACCACTTAGTGTGCTGCAGGAGCAGGAAGGCTGCCTGGGTGGCTGGGACCTGTGAGCAGAGAGCGCATGAGAAGTTTCAGAGAGGAATTACACAGCCCAACTTGTGTTTTCTCTGAACTCTTAGAAGAGTGGGTTCACAGGATGAGAGTGAAGCCAGAGATTATCTCAAACCCCGAGGAAAAGTCAGTTTCCACTTGGAAGCCATAACAGAGAGGAGTAAACAAAATTGGAATTATTTTTAGGGTAGCGCTATAGAGCTTCCTCTCATGCGGTGCCGTGTGGGGCACAAGGAGAGTGAGAAGAGAGGAATAATGAGAACTAGAGCTTTTCTTTTCCATCAACTGGGTGATGGAGATCAGTGGGGAGGAAAAGTCAGGGGGGTCATGCAGGGCTTGAAGCAACCATATGGAGGGCCAGACAGGCAAATGTACTGGGGCAGGGCTCCAAGGAGAGGTCATGGACACACACGCTCAGGACTTGCTGGTTTCTACCTGGTTTTTAAGGTCATGAAAGTGGGGATTGAAGAGATAGCTCGGTGATGGAGAACACTTACTGGTCTTGCAAAGGACCCGACTTCTGTCCCTAACAGCCACACTGAGTGGCTCACAACTGCCTGTACTAGCTCCAGAGGGATCTGACACCTCTGGCCTCTGTGAGTACCTGCACTCACATGCACATACCCAAGGCCGCACACAAATATTCATAATTATAGAGGGTTTTTTTTCTTATTTTTCAAGACAGGGTTTCTCTGTGTAACAGTCCTGGCTGTCCTAGAACTCACTCTGTAGACCAGGCTGGCCTCGAACTCACTGAGATCTGCCTGCCTCTGCCTCCCAAGTGCTGGGATTAAAGGCATGCATCATCACCACGCGGCTTCATATTTATAGAGTTTTTTTTTTTTTTAAGAGCACATACTTGTTTTGTTTTAATATTGGAAATGGTTGGGATTATCTGCAAAAGCTCAGAAAGAGAATAGATAGCCAAGTCAGCACACCACAGTATAGGATTCCTTTTTTTTTTTTTCTTTATAACCCTGACTGTCCTGAAACTCACTATGTGGACAAAGCTAGATCTGAACTCACAGAGATCTAGCTGCCTCTGCCTCCTGAGTGCCAGGATCAAAGGTGTGCGCCACCACACCCAGGTTAAAATGTTTTCCTCATGTGTATCAGTGTGTGCCTGCTTGTCCATATGTACACCATGTCTATATGTGCACCTTGTCCATGAAGTGCCATCAGTAGGCATCAGGTTCCCCTGGAACTGGAGTTCCACATTGTGAGGCACGATGTGTGTGCTGGCGATAGAACCCTGGTCCTCTGGAGAAGCAGGAAGTGCTCTTAACCCCTGAGCTATCTCTTTAGCCCAAGGGTGGAATTTTTATCTTTGAAAGGTAGCACAGTAGGAGAGGAGAAGCTGATGAACTGAGGGGTGCAGCTAAGGAGGCAAAGGGGAGTCACTGGGATGCTTCAGCCTTCCCCAGAGAGAAGGCAGCATCTGAGGGCACACGGCAGGAAAGGGGACAGATGGTGACAGAAGCATAGGAGCCCCTTGGAAGACGAAAGGGAGTATATAACAGCGGCATATAGGAAGACCATTAGCAGAAAAACATACTTTAGATTTGTGGTCATAAACACCAGGTGAGAGCTGGGTACGGTGGCATATGCCTTCAATCCCAGATACTCAGGAAGCTGAGGCAGGAAGACCGCAAGTTCAAAGCCAGCCTGGGGAAGTGAGTGTAGCCTATCTCACAATAAAATTTGAAAGGCTGGAAATTTAGCTCAGTGGCAAAGTGTTTATCTAACATATGTGAGATCCTAGGTCTCTACTACTGCAATAATAAAGAAAATAGGGATGGATCTCATGGTAGAGCACTTGCCTAGCATTCATGAGGCCCCGAGTTCAATTCCCAGCACTACAAAAAGTAGAATAAGATAAGGGGAAATATCCTGGCTGTGTGTTATACCGTTGCTCTGTTGCTGCTCCTGACAGAGTCAGGGCTAGAAGGTCGAACCAGGGCTAGGACTTTGCCAGAAGAGAATCTCAGAAGCCAAGAAGACTTTCAAAGGAAGTGACATTTGTGCAGGGCTCGAGGGGCCAAACTGAACTTTTTTTTTAACCGGGGGTGTGGGGGGAGGGGGGGGACAGGAGGAGTAGTGGTGGAAAAAGAAAAAGACCTGAGCCAGGTGGATGGCTCGTCTCAGTGGAAGGTGCAAAGTAGCTTGCCTGGAACTGAGATTCCCGAGGATTAGTACTGGTGTTAGCAGCAAGGGCATACACAGGACTGAGTGGTTAAATTGGGAGAAAAGGGTCCCTGCATGGGAGCATACAGAGAAAGTGGGAGGCTTAGGTGCTGACAGCCTCGTCCACTAGGACAGTGAAGTCCCTGTTTCAGGACAGGAATAGCACTGGAAAGGACAAGTGTGACAGTTTTTGTGGGAGAGCGGGTTTCAAGGAGGTCAGTGGACGGCAGTAAAAATTGCACGGACTTCAAAGGACTCAGGGGTTTTTGAAGGAGAACAGGGGAGAAACTGTCTGGAAGTAGCAAAAGAGAGCAAAGCCTGGAGGAGCAGACTGCCAACAGGGTCCTGAGGAGACTGTCAGCGTGGGCTCTCGGGGATCCCATGTTGCCCTCGGGAAGTATCCAGCTTTTCAGAAAGGGTGAGATGTGCAGGGAAGAGGAAGAAGATATGCTGATACTTGCCAAGGTCAGGGAGTCCCACCAAGCCCAGAATTTGGAAGGGCCATGGCATGCTGGGTCAGGTGAAAAGAATCTTCTAAATAAAGGTTTGTAAATGGTTTGTATGTCACACACACACACACACACACACACACACACACACACACACACAAGATTCATGTGCTGGGAGCTTGATCCCCAGAAGTTTTCTATGGGTGAATGCTGTGGGAATGTTCTGTATGGCAAATGTGTTGTTAATAAAATACTGATTGGCCAGTGGCTAGGCAGGAGGTATGGGCGGGACTAGCAGAGAGAATAAAAAGAACAGGAAGGCAGAAGGACTGCTCTGCCAGCCAGCCGCCAGGACAAGCAGCATGTAAAGATGCCGGTAAGCCACGAGCCATGTGGCCAGGTATAGATTTGTAGAAATGGATTATTATAAGATATAAGAACAGTTAGCAAGAAGCCTGCCACGGCCATACAGTTTGTAAGCAACATAAGTCTCTATGTTTACTTGGTTGGGTCTGAGCGGCTGTGGGACTGGCAGGTGAAAGAGATTTATCCTGACTGTGGCCAGGCAGGAAAACTCTAGCTACAGGTGAAGAGACTTTTAAGAGCAAGGCCTGTGGTGCAGATGTAGCTCAGTTGGTAAAGTGCCTGCCTAGCATGCCCAAGAGGCCCTCGCTTCTAGCCTCAGCATCATATAATCTCAGCATGGTCACACACACCTGTAATCCCAGTATTCTGGAGGTAGAGGCAGAAGAATCAGTTCATTCTCAACCTCAGATACATGGTGATTTTGAAGCCACCACATGAGACCCTGCTGGAGGTGGGGCCAGGTCCTTTGCTTGTCAAAGGGGTTTTCCTGGAGACATATTAAGGTGGCTAGAACTCTTCTAGAGTGAGTTAAAAGATGGAATTGAATCCTGAATTGTAAATGCTGCTACCATCCTCTGAAGTCCCTGGTTAGAACCAGCACTATGGTGTTTGTACCATTCCCCAAAGTCCCTGGTTAGAACCAGCACTATGTACGGTGTTTGTACCATTCACCTCCAAAACTTTGTAAGTTTATGAAATCAGCCCACTTCAGATGTTTTGTTATAAAAATAGAATCAATTAACACAGGGACAGGATGGTCGTGATTCACCAAGAAAATACTGCATAGGCTCTCAGTTCTCATTTAAAAAAAAAAAGCTTCTTTTTGTAACAGATGGAGGCTATTACAAAGACCCACAACTGGTCAAAATACAGAGAATAAATGACTCTATCCCCAGATGGACAGAGTAACACAACCCTGTATCTAAAACTCAGGGAGCATTGTGGAAGATTGTAAGAGTCTGATGACAAGGAAACTGTTGCTAAATAGTGTGCTCTAGATGTGACAGGAAGCTGCATCCATGAAATCTCACTAATATGGTTGCACAAGACCACACCAGGCAGTATTCCAATGTACCTGGGGGCAGGGCTCACAAAGTTCCTCCCCTAGGTGAAGATCTACAGGCATCAGAAAGAAGGGGATCCAATTTTCTTCAAGGATGAGCTCCTTTGAAAATGGTCCATGCCCAAGTATTCAGCCCAACACCCATGAGCATATGAACAACACTATTGGGACCACACATGCATGTACACAGAGGCATGTACACACACATGCACATGTACACATACATGAGCACATACACACACACTAAAAAAATAATAATTAACGACAAGGTCATCATTTTTTTCCCCAAGACAGGGTTTCTCTGTGTAGTTTCGGTACCTGTCCTGGATCTCGCTCTATAGAACAGGCTGGCCTCGAACTCACAGAGATCCGCCTGGCTCTGCCTCCCGTGTGCTGGGATTAAAGGCGTGCGCCACCGCCGCTGCCTGGCCTAAGGCCATCATTTTAAAGGGAGGATAGGGCAACATGGGGAGAGTTGGAGAGGCTGGGGGGGGGGAGCTGGTTATGATAAAAGTACTTATGTTTTTTTTTTTTTTTTTTTTTTTTTTTTTTTTTTTTTT